>JABYPW010002413.1:0-11410 GCA_016880775.1 Phymatotrichopsis omnivora | reverse complement strand
AAAAAAAAAAAAAAAAAAAAAAAAAAAAAAAAGTTACAGAATCAGGAGCAGATAGGTGAAGAGGTAGTAATAAGGAAGTACATACCTATTTAGACTATTGAATGTAGATCTTAGAGGTACACTAGGGTTAAGACTATATTAGAGAAATCAGATAGTTATCAAGGTAATATATGAAGAGATAGTGATAGTTTATTTTCATCTTATTTTATTTCCTTATATTTTTAGAATAAAAATAGATTTTTTTTTTTTTTTTTTATTTTATTTAGAGGAAAGTTTGTTTATGAGAAAGAGGAAATATTTTTTTTATTTCATTTCATTTTACTTAGTTTTTCAGAGGGAAAATAAGTTTTTACTTTTATTTGATTCTGCTCTAGAATATTATTTTTCATTTCATTTTATTTTTTTCTGTATTAGAAACTAGGATTTGTAGATATTACTTTGGTGAAGTCTTGGTAAAAAAGTATACAAAAGTTTTTATGGTAGTGAAAACAATAGTAAAAACAGTTGTAAAAAATAGTTACAAATATGGTTATAAGATATCTTAGCAAATATAGTAGTACAATAAGGTTATATAATATAGAAATTGTATTAATATATTTCTGGAGAGGTTTGTAGTATAAGCTATGGATGTAATGAACTATGGTCATATGATTTCCTTTCCTCTATATTCTCCCTATATTTCCTATTGTCAGTAGTGTTCTTTGGAATTTCGCATTATGAGTCATGAATTATCACTCGGTCATGTATAGTCACTCAGGTCTAGCTGTCTGCCTTGCAGAGGTCATGGGAATAATGTTTAGACTGAATGATGCATGGAAAAGGGTCATGTGGACGAAACAGGTTTTACAGAGACTGCTCTAGAAGGGAGGCAGTGCTCTTGGCAGTTGGTATAAAAGAGAAGGAAATCTCACGGTCCTGTATTTCCTTTCTTTCTTCTTTACACAGTATCTTAAGTATACACCTTAGGAATAAAGAGTTATTCCCACAAACCTTCAGCATATCATTGCCTTACTCAGTGCACACCTCTTGAGTCCTCAAAGCGAGTTGTGTATCTTCTTCCATCCTGATTTACCCATAAACCCCAATACAGACTGTCCTTCAGTTGTATCACTGAAGGAGTTGTCCTTTACACTATACTGCGTCATCCTAGAAATCACCATCGAAGAAGATACATGAGAGTTTAGGTGATATTGGATGTCATCCCTAGTCAACTGGAACTTCCAAGGAGAGGAACCCTAGTTTACTATCGAGGAAATCACCAGGCTGCTACAAGACAAGAACCTGCTTCCTCCAGAAGAACCCAAAGACCTGCAAATCCTGCCCCCCAGAAGAGGAATCGCAGAGTCCATTTCAATCCAGAAGTCTAGACTAGGCCAGCACAGAGACCAGTATCACCAAAGTTATTTTCTGAGAGACCGGCAAAAGCTCAGAAAGTTTGGTGCAGCATCTGCTATTGCAAAGTCAACCCTATCAACCACCACCTATGCTGCAAGACTAGGGAGCAGCAGGAATTCGAGAAGGCAACTAGGCTATAGTGGAGGAAGGGTTTCTGTATTAGAAACTGCGATGGGCAAATCCATGGATTCTTCTACAAAGACTATCACTGTGATGACCATTAGGATGATAGAGTCAACTCCAACCACTGAGTACTGAACACCACAAGTGGTAACAGTAACCCCAAACCTAGGAAGAGCACCATTACTACACCTAAGCCTGTGGTCAGACACTGACGCAGTAGCTGTAAGTTTTCTGCTAGATGAGGAATTGGAGGATGCCGCCCTCAAATTCCTGGAACATCTTAGGAAATATAAGGTTAACAACCTTGCAGCTGAAGTCAATATTTTCCCAGACACAGCCAGTCCACCAGGAGAGTGAAGATAAGATTGTTCTCTATCTGTACAAAGATGATCTTGTTGTGCTATATCAGAACTACCCTGTCACCCCAGTCTAGCTTGATAAACTCAGAATCCTCCTACTTGCTGTCCTAGACCCAAGTATTGACGAGTTCCTAGCAGTAAAAAGTTATCGGCATTAGTCAATATCTACCAAGGAGAAGCTTCCAGACCCACCAGAGGATATAGAAGAAGTGTATCCTATCCCAGACCTAGAAGAACTATAGTTCTGGTGAGATATCTACAACCTCAATAAAAACTAAGCCATTCCACAGTACTAAAGGATCAGAGACTAGATCAGGAAACATTACAATTCTGGTATTGACCAGGAGCAAGAAATTGAGGACCAGAAACAAAAGCAAGCTGCGGATCAGTAGTAAATTGAAAGCCTCAGAAAGGAGCGGGTACAAGAAAGTGAATAGCTTGAAAGTCTGAGGCAGGAACGGATCACACTTCAGCTAAGGATCGATACCCTAGAACAAGAACTGGAAGAGGAGCAACAACAAGCACGAGGAATGCCTAAGCTAGCGAAGCTTAAGGACCCTGAAGCATTTGATAGGAAGGATCGTGCCTAGTTAGACCTATTCATCACAAGGTGCATAGACACCTTCGAGGTCAACAAGGATAGATTTGAGGGTGAGGGCCACAAGATCAAGTAGGTAGCATCATTTCTAAAGGGACCAGCACAAAAGTGGTATATCACCAGAAGATAAAAAAACTCCAAGAGTGGGAAAGCACCTCCGGAAACATGGCCAGCTTTTGAAGGAGCCTTAAGGAAAGTATATGATGATCCAGATAAGGACAACACTGCTTACCGGCAGCTGGAAAACCTCCGACAGAAGGGGAATGTGTCTGAGTATTGTGCGGACATTGATGGTCTCGTATGTAATGCCAGTCTACCTGAAGATGACAGGATAAAGATACTCCTGTTCAAGAAAGGGCTGAAAGGAAAAATCCATAAAGCCCTGGCCCACTAGTCAGATCTCCCCAAGACATACTTGCAGTTTACACAATTATGTATCCAGTTAGAAAGTCAACTTGAGTCGATCCTGAGAAAGGAAGAAAAACCTACCAGCAAGTCCCAAGAAGAACAGTGGAAGCAAGGCTCCAAGAAACAGAACAAGTTCAGCAACCACTACCAGAAGGGACAGCACCAGGAAAAAGAAAAGATCACTCAGGAAGAGAAGGATCACTGCAAAAACAAAGGATTGTGTTTCAGGTGCAGAAAAGAGGGACATTATACCAGGAACTGTCCAAAGAAGGAAACTAGCAAAGAGCCAAAGACCACTAGCATGAAAGTGGCAACAGTTAAAATTCAGTTGGGAAACTCCAGGAGTCAGAACTAGATAGTGGTCTAGCTCTGAGGATAACCCAGGGGAAAAACCTCACCCAGAAAGCCACCAGAACAGAAAAATCAGAAATGTTTCCAGAAGGAGAACATTTGATAGTCCAAGCAACATTGAATAACACTGTGGAGTGTTATGCCCTATTGGATACAGGGGCAACAGGTTTTACATTTATGGATGAAATATTTGCGTAGAGAAACAGTTTCGCTATGTCAAAGTTAGGAATCCTAAGGACCTTGACAGTTGTCGATGGAAGACAACCAAGTAGCGGAAAAATTACCAAAGTCACTAAAGTGGAAATCCAGGTTAGACCAATAAAGGAACAAGTCTTGTTCTATATCATGAAGTTAGCAGACTATCCTATCCTGTTAGGATTACAGTGGCTATAGTACTGTCAAGCGCAGTTAGATTTCAAGAGAAATCAGCTCACCTTCCTGGAAGAGGAAGGGAAGAATGGAATCGATATCACCACCGTTAGAGCAGTACCCTTCAAGAAAATGGCAACAAGGAAGGATAGCAAGTTGTATGCCATTAGCATTACAGAACCTATCAAGGAAAGGGAGGCACCAGACATAATACTGCCAGGAGAATTGGTACCAGAGGAGTACCATGAATATTTGCACCTCTTTGATAAAGAAAAAGCAGACGCTTTACCACCACAAAGGAAAATTGATCACAGGATTCCACTGGTTGAAGGAGATGCACCACCATAGTTACCTACATATGGACTATCAGAGGTACAGCTGCAAGAGCTAAGGAAGTACCTGAAAGAGAACATAGCGAAAGAATTTATCCAGGAGTCGCAGTCTCCAGCTGGCGCACCAATATTATTTGTGAAAAAGAAGGATGGATCACTCCACCTATGTGTAGACTATTGAGGACTTAACAAGGTCACAATCAAAAATCGCTATCCATTGCCATTAATCGAGGAAACATTGGAATGGTTAAAAGAAGTAAAGATCTATACCAAATTAGATATAAGATAAGTATACAATTCAGTCAGAATTGCGGAAGGTGAGGAATGGAAGACTGCATTCTGCACCAGGTATGGTCATTATGAGTATAAGGTTATGCCTTTTGGTCTCACAAATGCACCAGCAACGTTCTAAGCATTCATCAATGACATCCTAAAAGATCATTTGGACATTTTCTGTGTTGTCTATCTCAATGACATATTGATCTTTTCAAAAACCCTGGATGAGTATGTCAGCTATGTGCAAACAGTTTTGAGAAAACTAGGGAAAAACAAAGTTTATTGCAAACCTGAGAAATGCAAGTTCCATGTCAAGGAAATGGAATTCCTCGGATACATCATCTCCCTAGAGGGCATTGCCATGGACAACAAAAAGGTAGAAGCAGTACTTGGATGGGAAACACCAAAGTCAGTTAAGGACATTCAGATGTTCCTAGGATTTGCAAACTTCTACCGAAGGTTCATCAAAGGATACTCAAGAATAGTATCACTAATCACAAAGTTATTGAAAAAGGACCAAAAGTTCGAATGGACAAAGGAAGCAAATACTGCTTTTATAAGTCTCAAAGAAGTATTCACATCAGTGCCAACCGTGAGACACTTCAACCTAGACAAACTAGTTGTTGTGGAAACAGATGCATCGGATCATATGGCAGCAGGCATCCTTTCCCAAAAGTTCCAGCATGAGGATGGAAAACAAGTTTTGCACCTGGTGGCATACTTCTCCAAGAAGTTCAACCCTGTACAATACAACTACCCTGTGCATGACAAGGAACTGTTAGCAGTTATTCTCACATTTTCAGAATAGGAACGGCATATTGCGTACTCGAAATTCCTAGTTCAAGTGATAATGGATCACAAGAACTTGCAATACTTAATGACCAAAAGAATCTTGAATCACCGACAGGCAAGGTAGTCTGAATTCCTATTAAGGTTCAACTTCTAGATATGATATCGACTAGGGAAATAGGGAGAAAATCCTGATTCTTTGACCAGATTATCTGGAGATCTTCCAAAGGAGGGGGATGAACGTCTTGCTTATCAGGAACAAATGGTCATTCAACCCCACAATTTGGACCCTGCATTGCAAGCGAGCCCACAGCTGCAGGTCCTCTCAGTAGCAGTGGAGGTAGAGAAAAATTAAGATTTTGAAGAGAAAATTAAGAAGTCTTATAACAAGGACCCCGCAATAAAGTCTATCTTGCAGGCCCTCCGGAAAGGAGAAAAGTCTTCAAAACACGCAGAGCTGTCAGATTACGCGATCAGGGAAGGATTGTTATTGTACAACAACCTAGTCAGCATCCCTGATGATCTAGAATTAAAACTAGAAGTACTCCGACAGAACCATGATCACATAGCCACTGGATACCTAGGAAGAGCCAAAATATATGAGTTAGTAACAAGGAACTATTTTTGGCCAGGATTGCGGAAATACATCAGCCGATACATCAGCCATTGTGAAGCATGCATGAGAGCGAAACCTGCCAGACATGTACCATTTAGCACTTTGAAACCATTGGAAATACCTGAGAAGCCCTGGAATTCGATATCTATGGACTTTATAGTGGGATTGCCAACAAGCAAGGAATATGATGCAATCCTTGTAGTAGTGGATCGCCTGACCAAAATGGTGCACTACATCCCTACAATGGAAAAAGTAACAAGCGAAGATGTAGCAACCCTATACCTACATCATATATGGAAACACCATGGATTACCAAAGGATATCACCTCCGACCGTGGTACCTAGTTTGTTTCAGAATTCTAGAAGTCCCTGTGCAAAGTTTTGAAAGTCAAAAGCAATCTCAGCACGGCATACCACCCCTAGACAGATGGTCAGATAGAAAGAAAGAACTCAGTTCTAGAACAGTACCTGTAGATCTACTGCTATTATCAGCAGGATGATTGGGCATCCCTGCTTCCCCTCGCAGAGTTCAGCTACAACAACCAAGTTTGGGCAACAACGAAAGTTAGTCCATTCTATGCAAACTACAGGTACCACCTACACTTTGCGATAGATATAGACCTTAGGGAAAGGTCAAACACCCCTAAAAGTGTCAAGCATCTTGCTACTAGACTACAGGAAGTGCATGACTTATACAGGGCAGAAATTGCTTATGTACAAGTAAGCTAGAAGGAAGTGTCAGACCAGTCAAGAAAACCAGCACCCGTGATAGAAGTTGGAGAAAAGGTTTGGTTGAATACCAGAAATCTGCGCAATTAGAGGCCATCCAAGAAACTTTATCACAAAAGACTTGGTCCATTCAAGGTTCTAGCAAGAGTCAGAACTCGAGCATATAAACTCAAGCTTCCCCGCCCTGTCAAGATCCATCCAGTCTTCCACATCTCTCTACTAGAACCAGCAAGTAAATATGAACTAGTCCTAGGCCATCAAAATCCTCCACCTCCTCTAGTTATCATTGAGGGAGATCGAGTATACGAAGTTCAGAGTGTTCTCGACTCTAAATGCCTTCGAGGTGGCGCTCTTCACTACCTTGTCAAATGGGTCAGCTCCTCTAAGCCTATATGGCAGCCTTCCCAGTACCTCGAGCACTCCCAGGAGCTCATTGATGAGTTCCACCACTGCTTCCCCAACAACCCTAAGTTATGATAGAGATGAGGAAATGACAGAGGTCTCCCTATCTCCTACCATGACCATGCCTGTTCTCGACTAGTATGGACAAGTTTGCACCTCCCCTGAAGACAGTACAGTGAAGGAGGAACCCCTTGAGGACCCTCTGACATTGGGTCTCAAAACCATCGCCAACCAGAGTTAGGCACCAATCTCGCCCAAAGAAAAGCCCCAGCCCCAGGAGCCGCCGCTCTATGCCCCACAACTATAGTTCACCCTGAACCACCAGTTCCAGCGATGGGAGGAACTGGTCTTGCCACCTATTTCCCCCATATCACCTCTTAGTTCACCAGTAATCAAGATAGACCATAAGAAACCTTATTGGCAGTATATGCCAATGTCACAAGTATCCGCCAGTCCTAGCGGATACACCCCCCCACCAGTTCAAATAGTTCCTATCGATCCCCAGCTCCTGGAGATCAGGGAGGAACACCTACCTTAGGCACTACCAGAGATAGCTGAGAGCAACTCAGCAGTGTACCATTATTGTCCACCGATGCCCCTGCATATCCGGCTTGGAAATCTTAGGGAAAGATTGTGCTGGATAGTGGAGAATGTGAGGGATGACCACCTAAGAAAAGAAGTATTCCTAGCTATTACAGGAGTTCCAGCTTAAAGAGGGGGATACTGTAATGAACGGTGGTCATATGATTTCCTTTCCTCTGTATTCTAGTTATTTTTCCTATTGTCAGTATTGTGCTTTGGAATTTCGCGTTATGAGTTATGAATTATCACTCAGTCATGTATGGTCACTCAGGTCTAGCTGTCTGCCTTACAAAGGTCATGGGAACAATGTTTAGACTAAATGACTCATGGAAAAGGGTCATGTAGACGAAACAGGTTTTACAGAGACTGCTCTAGAAGGGAGGCAGTGCTCTTGGCAGTTGGTATAAAAGAGAAGGAAATCTCACGGTCCTGTATTTCCTTTCTTTCTTCTTTATGCAGTATCTTAAGTATACACCTTAGGAATAAAGAGTTATTCCCACAAACCTTCAGCACATCATTGCCTCACTTAGTGTGCACCTCTTGAGTCCTCAAAGCGAGTTGTGTATCTCCTTCTATGCTGATTTACCCCCAAACCCCAATATAGACTGTCCTTCAGTTGTATCGCTGAAGGAGTTGTCCTTTACAATAGAATAGGTAAAGTAAAGGGTTCTACCAATGATAGAATGGTGAGATTAAGCTGCACAGACCTAGAAATAATTAATAGATGAAAGTGGTACATAAATAATACAAAAAAAAAAAAAAAGTATTAAGTGAAAACACGAAAAAAATAAAAAAAAGAGCAAAATGGGTTAGGGTATATAAGTCTATAATATAATCAAAAATCACCATAGTATCTCCTAGAAAAGTTGGTTAAAGTTATTGCTATATATACTCTTATTACAGTACTCATTAAACTATAGCCTTAATATGAGATAGCATAAACCTGATCACATTAGAACTCGAATGTCAAGTAGCCTTATAGTAATACAGCAAAGCTAGAACACTATATACTACTAGGCTACCAGGCCTACCCATGGTCATTTTACTGCTTTTTAACTTGATAATATAGTGACATACATCTATTTACATAGCTAGCAACTAAAGGCCCCTAAAATCACTTGTATATCAAAAGACTAATCCAGATCATATAGGTTTTATAGCTATATGAAGGTTACGCTAATAGTGGTTAGTGAGTGATAGAACAGTTACACCTTACTATACTAGATCACTATAAACTGGATTACTTACTATTCTAGATAGATTAGGCTGTAACTGTACTTTTCTATAGAAATCTATTCACTATGCTAGATGGAAAACAAAATTATTTATTGCTTGTCTGAGAGGAAAAAAAAAAAAAATTGAATACAAAATTCATCTAAAAAAAAAAAATTGAAAACAAAAAATTAAGCAAAAAAAATTAAAAAGAAAAAAGTAAGATATTATCAAAGGTTTGTTAATACATGACCAATGCTACAAGATTTCTAATTATCTGATATTGCCTCATTTTCTGACTGTAATCTTTGAGGCAAGAATAATATCACCTATAATAGTGATCTTTTCCTTGAAAAACTCTAATAGTGGAAATAATGCTTGTCATAACCTTTGCTTTTAAGCATTGAGACTTTAAACCTTGAGTATTTACTTTGTATTTTACAGTAAATTACATAGGGTAAAATTAAGAGAAAAAGTAAGAGGGAAAGAAAAGGAAAAAAACTTCTAGAGGTCAGCCCTAAACCTATTCTTTCTAGTCCTTTATATAGTCTAGAAGATATTAAATAGCTAATAGATGGTAATCATATCTTCTAGGCATACCTAGAGCTCAGTAAATTCTACTAACTTCATATTACAATATTTGGTATAGAGTTTACACAATTCATGTTTTTTTTATGGTCATGTATAGCAAGTTATTTTAGTTATACTAGATATAGTCTTTGAGGGCCACTCTTTAAGATAAATTTTTCAACTTTACTTGATATTAAGTCTACTTTTTTGAAAAAGATTTACTATATACACATTCACCAAACCCTCTAGAAAACCCCTCAGCTTGTGTATATCTATAAACAAAAAACTATGATTTTCTTCAGATACTATATATTCACTATACTAGATAAAATGACCTAAAATCTTGGCATCCAGTATAGCAAGGTAGAACTGCATATCCTGATAATCATGTACATAGGCTATAGTCTTGATACTTAGTATTTTATCTACCCTACCTAACATATTACTAATTGAATAGGAAGGCAGTTCACCTACAGGTTTTACACATCATATGTGAGAGTATAAATAAGAGCATGTAAAGATTTTTCTAATCTGCTAAACTATTTCTCCATTATCCACTCTTGCTATTATACCAGAATTCCTGCTAACTCTTCTTATATATTAAAAAATGTTGACTGTAATTACTCTAGTATTTCTTACATGATCATTTTTTCTAATACAGCCTGATCTGGTCCCCATTCCTCCTTATATAGACAAAATATTACCTAGTATATTTTATAAACTTCTATTCTACACTTTCCAGAGATAGATGTTTACTCATCCTATTGCTTCTTTGTTAGTATGCACATGTATATTTCTTTGCTCTGGAATATATACTGACTAGGAACTAGATACATAGAATAGAATGCACAAGTGCATTCAAACCAACAATTACTATACAAATTTAGTAACTAAACCTAATATTGCCTTCTTGAATACTATATAATGCTCCTACTACTGCCGCTTTCATCATCACCAACTGAAGTGCACCTACCCCCCTTACTGCTGCCTCTGTGCTAGCCCCTATGCTATCTTTAAATATTACTGTGGTGATGTAGAGTGTAAATGTAAAGGACAACAATGTGACCTTATACTACTTAAATGTGCCAATTACGATATCACCTACCCCACCACTGATCCCCTCTGCCATATTTACTTGAAAGCCTTAGCTGATAATAACAAGCAAGTGGAGAATTTACATGCTATGATGGCTGAGGGAATGGAGACTTAGGGCCCCTCTTCTTGCTGTTTCTTTTCTGCTTTTGTTGTTCCCTTTGTGTAAAAGTCTAGTGTGTTTGGCTTCATGGATAAGTTTTCTCTTTTGGTCTTTTCTCCTTCTTTCTTTATAGTTTAGTGTTTCATGCTCTTCCCTCAATCCCTTCCAGTTGCTATAAGGTTCACCGCACTGGAGACAGGAAAGAGTTTCCTTAGTCTTGTCTTTTGTTTTCTGCTTAAGTTCTTTGCTTGTTTTACATGGTTACTGGGCCTTTCACTGGTCGCATTTCTAAATTTTTCATTGCTCCCCATCGCTCTCTCCTTTTGCCGCCTCTTCTTTAGTTTTTTCCATGTAAGCGAGGCGGAATTGGGATCTACATGTATTTTATCTTTGTCAAAGGCCGTCATGATACCGACCTTATGTCAGCTGTCTTTTTACCCCCATCATACCTGGAAATACCTGCAAGCGGAGGTTCTTTTGGACGACCCCTTTGGGGTCATAAAGATAAAATAAAATAAATTCCCCCCCCATACATAGTTAGTACTTAGTAATTGTATCTTGGTATCAAATATATGCGGCCATTGGAACCCTTCCCCATACAAATTTCCCCAGCTTGAAACAGTTATAACTCAGCAACCACACAATATATTTTTATTATGAGGAAGTAGAATGATATAGCAAGTGAAATAGAAGAGATTTACGGTTGAAAAAAAAAATCTATCAAGTATTATGTTGTGGTGAAGTAAACTTCGGTCGCGAAACCGAGCTGTGACATTCCAAGTCAGCAAGTGTAGCAGGTACTGTAGCTTTTCTTGGCAAGTCATTTAATACACACTGCCATCACTGAAATAGACGAACAACTTACTGCTCTCGCTGTCTCTTCCACCACACCCCCCACACTCCCTCCTCCTCCTCTCCCATTGAAATATTAGTTTTTGTCGCACCCGCTACCTGCGGTGGGACGAGTACGTAAAGGGAGGGTAGAAGAAGCGCTGTGAGAATATGTACCCTACATGTACAGCTTGAAACGTCCATAAAAACCTAACTCGAATTTTCCGCAAAAAGGAAAGCTAAGCATCGATAAAACAAAATCAACCACTAACC
>JABYPW010002412.1:0-11410 GCA_016880775.1 Phymatotrichopsis omnivora | reverse complement strand
ATACACCTTAGGAATAAAGAGTTATTCCCACAAACCTTCAGCACATCGTTGCCTCGCTCCATGCGCACCTCTTGAGTCCTCTACAGAGTTGTGTATCTTCTTCTATCCTGATTTACCCAAAACCCCCAATACAGACTGAGCTTCAGTTGTATCGCTGAAGGAGTTGTCCTTTACAGGGGTATTGTTTTGGGCAGCTACCTATGCCCAGGTTTTAGTAGTCATGTTGCTTTCTTTCTCTTTTCCTTTCCCTTTATCTTTTGCACTTTCCTTTAAGCTTTCTGGGGTTTCCTGGGATTCTATATGTGATCCCATAGTCTAGTTTTTTCCTTTTTATTTGGTAGGGGTTAAGATAGCTGGGGCCATATGCCCTTATGTGACAGGTTTATTGCATTGTAGGAAGAGTATAGGGGTGGGGTTATTGGCATTGTTTTTCTTTAGGATTCTGATTTCAGTTGCTTGCAAGTGTAGTTGTATGCTCATTTCTCCCATGGTCTTGTTTATTTCATAGGTTTCATCTTACATCAGGTTTAGCTTATTCCAGATATGATTGATTACCTGAAAGAGTACGAGGTATATGTCATTGTTGTATTCGCTTTCGACTTTTTTGTCATTGATCATATGATAGAAGATTTTGCTAACCTTGTCATTCATCATTCTTACAAGTTCGTATCTTGAGTAGTCTGGGACTAGGGAGAAGGTCTGTCATTCTGTTTCTTCTCTTGAAACTTTCTTTCCATTTCTTGGCAATACAGTGGTGTTGGATTCATCACTGCTTTCTGATCTTACATGCATTGACTTGTTGGTGCTTTGCATGAGCAATCTTTCTATTGAGGGGAGCACTCTGGATGATAGGATGGGAGGGCTGAAAAGGTCATCCATTGTTCCTCTGAAGATCCCTAGCAGTTGGGTACTTGGGGGGGTTGAGTTTAGTTTATTTATGTTCAGATCTGGGAACAAGTCCATAGCCTCTTCCATTCCTTGATGTGCTTATAGGCTAGGAGTTGGGTTGTAGGGCAGGATTCTGATTGCCACCTCTGTAGTGCTCTGATGGGCTTGAGGGGTAGAGGTAGGCTAGTATGGGGGGGAGAATGCCTATTGCCTCTGCTATGCTCTGGTGGGGTTGGTTATCTTAGTGACCTTGTGCCATGATAGAGGTATGCCCAGGTAAGGTGGTTTGGGTTTGGGTTGGGGTGGTAATCAGTAGTAGATTTTCTTCTGCCATTTAAATGTGTTCTATCTATTGTTCAGTCAATCTTTCATCTTCATTCCAGCTGCCTACATGCCCTGAGCCTGACTGAGGAAAGAAACATGGGCTGGTGAAGCTCGGGACAGGAGTGACTGCACTTTACAGTGCCAAATAGTTTGTTGAGATTGAAAGTCGATTTTGAAAATGGGATTAGGGGGAGAAATGGGGAGGTAGAGCTCTATAGTGCTGTTGGTAGTTTGCTGAGTCTCTTGAGTCGACTCATTACTAGAGATTTCTATGGGGTTCTGCTGGGACATTTTGTGACCGTAGGCCTTTACTTAATTTTCAGCGCTTCCTGTGTGCTTTGCACTAACCTCTATCTGAGGGCTAGGAGGTAATTGAATAAGACAAGCAACTGGTGGTATTTGTTTTGAAAGTTTCACTGACAGACTTTAGAAAAAGGAAAAAACTAATTTTTATGATAATCAGTTATGGTGTTGATGATGGAGTAGGAGCGGGTTGTAGAAGAAAGAGAAGAAATACAGAACTACATAGATTTCCTTGTCTTTATATACCAATCGCTAAGAGTACTGCCTCCCTTCTAGAGCAGTCTCTGTAAAACCTGTTTTGTCTACATGATCCTTCATAATATGTCATTCAATCTAAATACTGTTCTCATGACCTCTGTAAGGCAGACAGCTAAACATGAGTGACCATACATGACCAAGTGATAATTCATGACTCATAATGCAGAATTCTAAAGAACCACTAACAATAGGAAATACAAGGAGAATATAACAAGTGGGAAAGTATATGACTATGGTTCATTACATATATCAGTAACAGGCTTCTTCGCACCTTCAAACTACCCCCTACATTTTAGTTCTCAGCTAATAGTATCTAAACGCATCGACAAACATCGTGATAATGTCGCGAAGTTCAAAGCGACCCCAAACCCCCTCCCTTAATCCCCCCCCTCAAGAGGCAAGGGACGAAGCCACCACTATGAAAGCAATGTTCTCCTCATTCGAGGCGTCCGGCATCTCCCCCGCTGTCAAAAATGAACCTGGAATAGGCGACGTTATCTCAATGCACACCGCACCTCTCATCGGCGACCTGTACATTAGATACCAGGACCTCCAATTCTACACCCAAACCCTTCCGTCTCTCCTGGCCTCGGTCAACAAAATCTAGGAGGCGGTCACCGCTATCGCTGCCGGCCAACAGTCGCTCGAAACCCGCTTTGACGAACTCGAGGCTATCACCACCCGCAACACCACTGCCACGGCTTCGGCTAAGACAGGCCCCACTGAAATCGACCTCGCCCTTTCTGATTCCATCAAAAAGCTACAGTCGGAAACGTCCAAAACTGCCAAAGCAGTGAAGAAGATCTCTTCTTCCCTTGCCTCCCCCGCTCCCACTGCGCCACAAGTGGCACCCCCTACTACTGACACCACCTGGGCCCAGGTAGTGAAGAAAACTAAAGGCAAGGCCACGGCCACGCCACAACCGACTGCTACTACCCCTCCCACCCCGAAGTACCCCAGTAAGCAAGAATGGGAGATCATTGTCAATCTCTAGGGCGAGGTCCCCGAGTTTAACCCCATCGCCATTCGGGATGCCGTCAACTCCGCGCTAGTGGAGAAGAAAGCCCCGTCCGCCTGCCGAATCTGCTCCGTCCGAAAGGCTGGAGCTAGCAACGTCTTCCTCTCTGTAATGGAGAACACAACTGCCTAGCAAGTCCTTGCCTACAAGCCCACAGTCGAAGAAGCAGTACGCAAGTTCTTCCCGACCACCACCGGCCTCCGCCTCAACTTCTTGCATAAGAAGTACATCGTGCACAATGTGCCAACCCCCGTCCTGAATACCTCCGAGGTCGAACACATGTCGCTTATCCGAAAGGAGATCGAGACATACAACCACGGAGTTATCCTCGCCCAGACTCCCCGCTGGCTCGCTTCGAAGGACAAGCTAGTCGGCAAGCCTGCATCCTCGATTGTCATCACTGTTGTGGTGAACAACAACTACTACCGCATCTCACAAGGTCTGACGATACTTAACAAGAACCGCAGGACCGATCCCTACATTGCCTTCTCAAAGGCTACCCAATGCTCTAGATGTTGTCGCTTCGGACATCACCAGCTGAAGTGTACCTTCTCCCCCCGCTGCCGCATCTGCGCTGGACCCCATGCCATCTTCGAACACTCCTGTGGCAACACCGAGTGTAAATGCCGTGGACGACAATGCGACCATACGGTACTTAAGTGTGCCAATTGCGATGCCGCCTACCCCGCTAACGATCCCCTCTGCCCAACCTATTTGCAAGCCTTGGCTGAGAATAACAAGAGAGTGGAGAACCTGCGTGCTGCGATGGAAGAGGGAATGGAGACTTAGGGCCCCTCGGTATCTCGTCCTTATTTTCTGCTTATGTTGTTCCCTTTGTGTAAAAGTTTCGATCTGTTTTTCCCTTTTGTCCTTTTCTCTTCCCTTTCTCTTTGGTTAGTGTTTCTCGCTTTTACCTCGATTCCTTCCGGTTGTTGTAAGGTTCGCCTCGCTGGAGATGGGAAAGGGGTTCCCCGGGCTTTTCTTTTCCTTTTCGCTTAAAAGTTTTTTCTGCTGTTCTGACGTACTGGGTGGTCGTGTTTGTGCCGGTCGCATTTTCTTTTTGGAGTTTTACTTTCCCCCGCCGTTCTTTTCTTTCCTGCCCCGTCTCTTCTTTAGTTTATTGCGTGTAAGCGAGGAGGATTCGGGAACAAGCCTGCATTTCATCTTAGCCGTAGACTGTGCTACCGACATTAGGTTGGCTGTCTTTTTACCTCCGTCATAGCTTGACATAGCTGCAAGTGGAGGTTCTTTTAGACGACCCCTAGCGGGGTTGTAAAGATAAAAATAAAATTGAATTTCCCCCCCCCCTACATATATCAGTAAGGTGATTTTTGCTATTATGTGGTGAGCTAAACTCTTTATGAACTATCATGAACTATCAAAAAAAAAAAACTTTATAGAACCTGAATGATCATTGGTAAGGCTTGTAATAATCTGGCAAATGATTTTGTTAAGGGCTAGCTATGAAGCTTTAAATATTTTATGGAAGTATACATCTATAGGTTTTGTTTGTTAGTCTTGTTTTTATATTCATATGCTCAAATATAATCAAGCTAAGAAATACATAGCTGAAGGTACTAATAATAGACTTATCATATGTGACATACCATTAGGTATGGTTTGACATATTTTTGGTATTGGATAAATACATTTAGGTAGATAGGTTTAATTAAAAATGGTATTATACAAATACATTTTGCTCATATTAGCCTAGGGGGCTCCTGTCTACTATCACCTGCTATACTAAAATTACTATTCCATAGAAATCCTGTAAGTGTTTTTATCATAACAGGTGATTGGTAACAATTTTAGACAAATATTATATTTCATTGGAGTAAGGTTTTTCAGGTAGCATTATAAATATAAGGTGAAGAAATAAGAGAGTTTTAGTTATTAATATATATCACTTTATACCTATCTCTACTAGTCTTTTAAAAAATACATTTGAATGTCAGATAAAAGTTTTTACAATACTAGTTAACTGAAATACTCATCCTATTAAGTATTACCTTTAGAGAGAAAATATACTAAAGTACCCTATTAGCATAAAACCTGTACCTAGCCTAAGTATTATGTAAAAATTTTATGTATCCATCTTATTAAAAACATTTCTTATTAATATATATATAGCTATTTGTTCTACCAAAGAAAAAAAATAACTCTTAATAGTTTCTAAATATCATAGAATTAAGGAACTTGAAATTTAAATTTTTTTATATATGTAATGTATAAAATAGTTTCTAAGTGATTAAGAATATTAGGGAGAAAATTAAATACAAAACTCTATGGACCTTTTAGGAAAAAAAAAAAAAATTAAAAGAAAATATGAAAGGAATGTAAGTATATATACAACACCCTCTAATAGTTCAGTGCACAAATATGTAATTTTTCTTAGTATATACCCTCTGAATTAACATATGTATATCAATGAAATTTTTTTTTTTTGATAATGTTGAAATAAACTCTAAAACTATTTATCAATTGAAAATGCCTCTGAAATAGTGAAAAGAAACTATATAAGCTTGAAGAGCCTAAGTTATAACTCTATATAAAGGGTGTTATTCTTTAGGAAAAATAATTGCAATAATAGGTATTGTAAAAGCTACTATGAAAGTTATAATCAAATGTAACTCTAAATAATAAGACCTACAAAAACTTCTATTCTATGTATATAGAGTATATTAAGGCCTAGCAATACAGTACCTAGTATACTTAGCCAAGACAGATAGTATGATTTCACTATATCTAATCTATTATAGTGGACATATATATGTATCTATAAATATATTGTATTAGGTTCTCAAGGTATATAGGTTACAATAGTATTAAGGTTCTCAAAACCATTCTTTACTTAAAAGCATAAGCTTTAATACCTTCTCTAGTACCAAGAATAGTAAAACTAGAAGCTAAAGATTATGGCTATATTTTTTAGACAGATAAATACAGTATAGAGCTAGGCTTGAAGGTAGGGGAGTAGTAGGTTTAGTAGTGCAATGAACCGTGGTCATGTACTTTCCTACTTGTTATATTCTCCTTATGTTTCCTATTGTTAGTGATGTTCTTTGGAATTCCGCGTTATGAATCATGAATTATCACTCGGTCATGTATGGTCACTCATGTTTAGCTGTCTGCCTTGCGAAGGTCATGAGAACAGTGTTTAGATTGAATGACGTATGGAAAAGGGTCATGTGGACGAAACAGGTTTTACAGAGACTGCTCTAGAAGGGAGGCAGTGCTCTTGGTGATTAGTATAAAAGAGAAGGAAATCTCGCGGTCCTGTATTTCTTTCTCTTTCTTCTTCACGCAGTATCTTAAGTATATACCTTCAGAATAAAGAGTTATTCCCACAAACCTTCAGCACATCATTGCTTCGCGCAACGCGCATCTCTTGAAGTCCCCTACAGAGTTGTGTATCTTCTTCTATCCTGATTTACCCAAAAACCCCGATACAGACTGAGCTCCAGTTGTATCGCTGAAGGAGTTGTCCTTTACAAGTAGTCAAGTAAATAGTACTATTATGAGATTTATCTAGAGCCTACCTTTAGTAGTAGAAGTATGTTAATAACTATTTGTATAGGAATTATCAAGGGGGAGATAGGGCTATTAGTCATTTTAGATAATAGTAGGATCAATAATGAAAAAGATAAATTAAAATAGTTTTATGTCCCCTTGTAATTCACTGTATAAAGAAGAAAAGAAAAGGGTAAAGGAAAATTACATTTTATAAAAGATAGTATACAATGTTATACTACAAAGATTTGTGAAGAGATATTATCTAATGGAGGGGTAGGGTAGTTATTTTAACTTCCACAATTACTAGACTATAACTCAATTGAAAATCTATATAAAATAGTAAAGAGAAGGGTTAACAAGAAGAAGCTAGTAGCTGAACAAAAAGAAGTTAATTGATTCAATTGTGGAGAAGTAAGATTAGACTTTTAGAAATATATATATGGTATGCCAAAAAGAGTTTATGAATGTATAAATAAAATAGGAGGATATACAGAGTATTAAGATCATTTATCTAATTTTAATTTAGTTTACCTTTTATTTGAGTGCATAATATTATGGTCATATTCAGTACCTATAAAATCATTACATTTCCAACTTGAGCTATAGTATTGAGAAATCTGGATGATTGCTATGAAAATCATGTGCTGACTTAGTAGAGGGTATTATCCATGTATATATATATAGTGATACTAAATTACTCTCTGCTGGGTTATATAAGTGAGGCTTGCCTACTCCCAATGCCCTCCCACACTTAGGCCTACACTATAAGAAAACTATATCTATAAATACATGTACCATTTTAAGTCATAACTAAATAATTTTTTTGTACCATTTTAATAAAAGTTTCTTAGTGTTTAGTAGTAATTAAAACATTCCTTTTTGACATAAATTTTCTTGTAAAATACTAGGATTTTATGTTTGCACTAATTTTTTCAGGAGGAGGTGTTCTTTAGGATACAATAACCATAGATTACATTTGGACAGCTTGGTATCTAGGTAGTTAGGGTTTTAGGTTCTTTAGTTACTCATTTATGGGAAACTGGAATATGAATATCATCATCATGACTAGCATTTTATGCATTATCTGTTAGACCCACTACTACTTCTAAGAAAATCTAGAAACCATAGGAAAAAGTATATATAATAGACTACATATAATATTAGTGCTTAAGGCGTCCTCAGCAGTATTGGAGAATCATACAACAATCGTAGAAATTGAATCTACTGAAGCACTGCTACTTACTAGTGAGAGAGCTCGATTGGTCTGAAGACATAACTCATGCTTGCTGTGAGGTGTGTGCTCAACACTAGCTGGAAAAGTTTGCTGGGCTAGGGTACGGGTGAGTTTGTGTTCCAATTTGGCTAGTAATAGTTTCGGATGTGAAAAAACAATAAAAGTGGCTTCAAATGCATCGAATATATTTGCCGTCGTATACGCCTGCTTGCGAGCTTGAATGAATAATGGGTAGAATGAGCCTTTCCGAATTGAAGTGTTGGTTACTCGCATGAAGTCGTCAACTGCATTGCCGTAGTAGTGCTGAAGAGGGCCGAATAACCTAATATTAAGAAGTTGAAGGAGGTGTGTACTGTGAAAAGGTAAACAGTAGGGCATGATGTAGTTTGTGAGCCAATACTTGTAAAAATCGAAGTTGATATGTGAGTTATGGCCATTAACGATAAGTAGTCGCGGTGAATTGTCAACTTTTTGCTTCGTATATGGATCAAAAATTTCCATTAACCACTTATACCCAAGTTCCTCATCTTTCTAACCTTTTGGAGAGCAAGCGAACATGGTATCTTTCTCTCCAGCACCCACACCATTGACACTAATTTGCCAACCCATATAATGTGCACTATCTTTTTACGCTATGAATAGCGGAAGTGAATAGCCAGCAGCACATACAGCTTCAATTGCTATGACCATTTCACGCATCCTATCATGCGTAAATCGTAGATTTTTGCGTCCTTTGTGGCAAATCACGTTCGCTATACTTGAAATGCCCATTAAGAATCCTTTTTCGTCTACCTTGAAGATCTGGTATAGCTGTAGATTATCTTTTTGAATAATCTTGCCAAGCTTCCAAAAATGATCACGGATCATTCGAGGACTACTCACATATGCGCATTGACGGTCTAAACGAGCAGCATTTTTTGTAACGATGTTTGGGTGGCGGTCGAGGAATCGAGTAAGCCAGTTTTTGCCAACTTTTTTTTTTTTTTTTGGTCTTCCGTGTGCTTGGAATTGCGTTAATGACAAAGAGGTTACCATACCACGTAGCAGGCTCACTGACACGTGATAGATACCCATATTCCGCGGTGCCTCCGGGGGCTGTATTCCCGCCACCCCTCCGGTGCCTGGAGGATCTAAACCAAATAACTACATAATTGTGCTCCACGAACGTCTTCTTGCTTTTGGAGGTGGAGGGAGAGTTATGGCTGCTTGGTTTTAGGCGGTATTTTTCGCCTATTTCCAAAAATAACTCTTACAATTTTCGGAATTTCGTTAATCTGGGAACGTAGAATTTTTCACCTGGTTTTATTTGCTTAGTAAATTTTCTCGCTCTATAATGCGATACGTAGTTGTGAAGGAAATATAATCTTTTTTTGTTGTGCGGCGTCGTCTCGCTTCCCCGTGATGTCTCGCTTCCCGGTTCCATACGTTAATATTTACTATGTGGCTAATTTTTTATTTTAGGAGTTTTGGTTATCTGGGGTCCCGACGCCGATCGAACCAAACGAGAGCTGGAACCCAACAGAGAGAAGCAATGTACCCAGTGGATCTTTTCCCCTCCCCCTTTCTCCCCGTTTGGAGGCACTTGGGTATTCTAAGTGTTTCAGTGGGATTCGTGGAGTGTGTTGTGGTTTAATGGTAAAAATAGGAGTTGCGAAGACTTCGGCGGTTTTCATCATGTGCTAGGCTTAAGGGTTACGCATGTGTAATTATTCTTGTTTCTAGTTGTTTCTGTTCGGTCGTTTTCAATTGTGTACTGCGTCTATTTTTTTATTATCGTATATTGGACAACTTCATGGTCGGGGGGGTAATGTGGGGGAAATAAATGGTCATTTTTGCTTGCGGTTGGATTTGTAAACGATTGAAGAAGTGTGTATACCTCGGGAAGTGCAATCGCGGCAGTAAAAGACTTAAAAAAAAGTATGAATGCAATTATCGTAAAGGTTTCATCAAGTAATTCATTGACGGTCATTAGAAAGAGCCGCGCTAGCGGATGATACATCAAGTTATCAATTGAAAAATTGACGTGGTTGGCTCCCATCGATTGGTTAATTGATGCGAAATGAGGTTGTCAACTAATTAACTGATGGAAAGTTTTGTAGGGCCCGTTAAGAGTTTTGAAAGTTGACGATGGGAAGAGGCCGCGAAATCTCCGTTCCCCTACTAAGTGCAAAAGGGAGTATATCGTCTCCGAATATCCTCGCAGGTCCGACGAAAGTCACAGGGTCTAGTCGATCCAACTGAAAAGAATCTAGTCGTGTACCAGAGTGCCGAGGTTCGCGTCCTCGGTCGAACCCCCCGCGCTCCCTGCCAAAGTAAAGCAGAAACAATTGCTTCAATGCGGGGCAGCAACCACAAATGATTGCCAAGCCCACCTCAGTTCTATATACGTATCTTTATGGTCAGCTTCGTTGGGTCTTGGGGTATGTTGCTTTACCAAAGCATACTAACGCTGTGAATATAGAAACTTCAGCAAGGTTCCCTGCGATTTGTTATTTTCAGGTCAGAATAGGCCTGCGGTAACTGGAGCTAAGTAGATAGATATGAGTTCTTACACGTGATGTCAGGAGAATATATCAACCTTTTCAATGCGAGCAAGCGGAATACACTGGCAATGCACGCGCTAACCATGGGCACATTTAGGAAATTTCTCCCCACGCTTTAAATTTCCTCCGGATTGCGAATAATTCTCTCAGAAAAATGACACATTAGGCCCAAACACAGAATCCCGGCCATTGACAGCCGCCGCGGCAAACTAACCCTGACATGTCAGATCAACTTCAGTGGCAGAGCCCACACCACGAAATCCAGAATGGTATTTATGATTGGTATGGCCATAAGGAATACGTCAGTATTCATGCATTTAAGCCCCCTCCCGTCTAGATTATCCTAATAAAACATATTCTTCACAGGAAAGCGTTGAAATATAATGCACATGCTTGCCGATATCGAGAATGCCGATATTATGAATATGAGGCCGTGGATAAACCTCCGTATAGAATTGTAGAGGTTCAAATGCAAGAGAAACATAAGGACCGAAATTTTAGTAAGACCGGCGGCGAAGGGGTATAAAATTCTTGACATGTATCCCACCTGTGAAATGATTTAGGATCATGGGATCACAGAATTGTTGAGAGTTGTGGTACAGTTACCTTCATGGAAGTAGCGGTATCTCTTCCTTTCGGAAGATCCCAGACGTGCATTCCGATGCCCAATTTAACGGCTGAAAATCGGTGTGAGTAGGTACCATACCTTCAGTCAGAAATTTCAATAAACTTACCATAACTGTGGCAAAATGCCATACATGAGAAGAAGAACTGCGCTATGTTTGAGCAAATCTGAAAATAATACATTTTACTTTGCGAATGCGTTCAGAAGGGGGATAACAAAAGAGAGCTCCATATGGCCCACTAATAAAATATGAAAAGGGGATAGATTTTCCTCTTCCGTGGATCATGTAGGCCGTTACCATTGCCGCAATAATCAGCCAGTCGTCAGGCCGAACTTTACTTCGAGATACAACTCTCCTCGTGTGCAGCCGCGCTAACACGGCTATAAGGGAGATCACGAACAAGAAGCATTCAACCAGCAGCATAACCAAACTTAATCCCTCTTTCCTTCCCATTAAGACTGAGCGACTTCGAATGCGCTGATAATTCGCCGGATCTGGATCAATTGAGAACATTCGTATCCAGCGGGTCGGCGTAATCTCGGAAGTCTTCGTTTCACGTGGAGTCGCCTATCTGTCGTGTCGTCTTTCGCCAGCAGTTGAATTTCAAAAGGGAATATGACTACGAGGAATCGTTAACTTTCAAAGGTTACGTTGGCAAGAAGAATGAACAGGGATCCTTTTTTTTTTTTTTTTTTTTTTGGTT
>JABYPW010002411.1:0-11414 GCA_016880775.1 Phymatotrichopsis omnivora | reverse complement strand
GCAGGAGTTACTCAAGTTAGTCCGATCATGTGAGGTACGCTTGAGAGAGGATAACGGGTGAGTCAGACCCTGACTCATCTTCATCAGAGGCGCCACATATGACTCATCCTGAGGCAGAGCCCTTTGTCATGTGGTCCTTTCATGTGGCGCAGAGGTATACTCACAGGAAGTTGCTCATCTAACTAAACTCATCATCGCGCATGGGCCATTGGTACTGTGGCTGTAACACACGAACTCAACGATCACATCCGAGAAATAAACAAACAACTCCAAGAACAGACCAATGAGATCAGACACCTTAAAGCTACAGTGCACAGACTGACCAGTGGCCCCCCCCCAGCCCTCCCCATTCCTCAAACCCAAAGCTCATTATAATCGAGCAAGAAGTCCACCCCGCAGCCCACAGGATCCCATGTAGAAACGCAAAAGACACCAAAGTCCAGCAAAAGCCCGACCCCAGAAGCAGGACCCTCAAAACCCCCGACCACGACACAGACCCAGAGAACCTGGGCCCAAAGAGCAGCAGAAGGACCTAATCCCCCACAAAACCAAAATCAAAACAACGATCAAAACAAGAACAAGACTCAAAAAGTGAAAACGTTCCCGGTCGCCAGAAGGGAACTCCACTCCCGCACCATAGGAGTTGTGCACCCCGAAGTGGCCAGAGCAAACCCTGAAAAGCTCAGAGAAGCATACATCAAGGCCCTAGCAGAGAAGGGCACTCCTATAGAGCTACGAAATCTCACAGTCAGAGTCAACCACAAGTCTACGATCATAATCACAACCCCACCTACCCTAGTCGCCAGGTCACTGGTGCCATACATCGACGCCCTCAATTATGTAACTAAAGTCACCACCAACCCCGAGGTAGAAAAAAATGGATTCAGAGTAGCGACCATGTTCACAGAAGTTATCATCAACTCAGTCCCAACAGCACACCTTGGAGAAGCCCCAGTCAACAAGCTGGCAGAAGAACTCTTCTACGTGGCCGACGTAGAAATAGCAGTAGCATGATACCTCAAAAACGAAGAAGACAGAAAGAAGAACCCATCCAAAGGTGCCTACGCGGGCATCGCAGTAAGAATCACAGAAGATTAGGTCGCAAAATTAGGAAAACACGTTGTGATTTTCAACAAGACCTGCAAAGTCACCAAATCCTAGAGAGCTAACCCCTCATCAGTCTGCTTCAGATGTTTTAAACTCAGGTACGTCAGCGCAATGTGCAAAGAGGAAAAAGAAGGCTGTAACATCTACGGCAACATGCACCCAGGGTTCCCTCACCATAACACCAAGAACCATATATGCCCCCTATGCAAATTCAACGGCCCATGCGAGCACAACAGACTAGTGTGCACCAACTGCAAAGGAAAACACAAGGCCACTGACCCCAACTGCCTAGACACAATGGCCGCGAACGACCTTTATGCCAGAGAACTAGAAGGTAAGAGAGCAGCGTGGATGGATCAGATAATCATGGAAACCGAAATGCACCCAGAATTATATATGGACAACAAAGAAGGTAAAATTCAGTGGGGTCTTGACCCACATCCGGTCTTTAAAATACTCCAACACAACTGCAACAGATCACAAAGCAACTTCCAGTCCTTAATGAACACAGCAATAACCAACAAGGCCAACGTGGTCGCTGTCCAAGAACCAATAACTTTCATCAATATACCACTGTCACATAATAGCTTCCACAGATTCTACCTGAGTAGCACCATAAGATCCAGAGTAGCACTATATGTTAGTAAATTCTCACCAATAAACCCCTTCCCCATAAGAAACAACAAAGGAGATAAACAAGCGGTTCACCTATTCGTCAACAAGCACAATTACCTCGACATCACCAACATCTACCTCCCCCCAGCAACCAAAAGAAGTGACCAAGACTGGAGCCAAATCTTCACAAACAACAAAAACCTAGTACTAGGAGACTTCAACCTCCACCATCCATGGTGGGGAGCCACAGATACACATGAAACAGAAAGAGCTGAGCCCATGGTGGAAAAAGCAACGGAAGAAGGTTACTACCTTCTCAATGAACCAGACCAACCAATAAAACTAGGAAACCCGAAATAAAACTAAAGAGACATGACCATAGACCTAGCCCTCCTCTCCCCCATGGTAACCAAATGGAACGCAGACTGGCAAATCTGCCCAGACGAACACCAAACCAACAGCGACCACGAGGTGATTGCCATGACACTGTCCAATCCCAACAGACAACAACACAAAAGGGTAACCCTAGACTACTCCAAGGCTGACTGGGAAAAAGTCAAACAAAATCTAGAAAATTGGCAGCCCACACCCTACAACCCCAACAACCCAGACGGCTGGCTAGAAACAAACAAAAATGAGCTCATCGAAACCATCAAAAAGAACAAAGCCCTCCCCATACGTAAAATCACAGGCAAGTCCAAAGCCTGATGGAACAAAGACCTGGATGCAGCTAGAAAACAAATGACCAACGTAAGGTACCACGCAAAAAAGAACAAAAGCTCAGAAAAAGCCCAAGCGGAGTACCAAAAAACCAAACGCACCTTCCGTAAACTGGTGCACGACACCAAGAAAGGCCACTAGAACAAGTTCCTACAGGAAGCCAATCTCAAGGACCTCTGGATGGCCCTAAGGTACACCAGACCAGCCCGAGACTACCTGCTGCCCCCGATCAACGGTGCCCAAACCCCCGACCAAAAAGCACAAGTCTTCATAGAACATTACTTCCCGACAGAAGCAGAGGATCCCATGCTCCTACCACTAGAAAACCTGGACACAACAGAGGACATCACACCAGAAGAAATCAAGTACGCCCTGAGAAACACAGCAAACACAACGGCCCCCAGACTGGACGAGATCCAATACAATCTCTGGAAGAACGTCCACGACACAAACAGCACAGTGTTAACAGCCCTCCTAAACCCTCTTATGAAACACAGAGTGCACCCAGCCAGTTTCAAAATAACACTAGGGATAGCGATCCCCAAACCTAAAAAACCTAGCTACGAATACCCAAACGCCTACAGGTGTATCTTCCTAATAGACACCCTGGCCAAAATCCTGGAGAAAGTGGTCGCCATCAGACTATCACAGCACGCAATCGATAACGACATGATTACCAGTAACCGGTACAGGGCGCTGCCAGGGCGCACAACCATCGACGCAGTCAACGCACTCAAGCACAACACCAGAGATGCAAGAAACTGAGGAAAGAAGGTCACAACCCTGTTCATGGATATCGAAAAAGGATTCGATAAGGTCAACATCCCGAGACTTTTAGAAATACTGAAAGAGCACAACACCCCAAAGTACATACAACACTGGGTAGCAACATTCCTAGCAAACCGACAACTAGCCTTCCTAGACCGAGGATCCTAATCAACCTTCAGATCGATCAAAACAGGAGTCCCCCAGGGATCACCAATCTCCCCACTCCTCTTCAATATATATGTGGCAGAGCTGACAAGAGACAGTGGGGCAGTTAAACTTTACATGTACATAGATGACCTTTGTATTATGGCAGAAAGCGAGAGCTACAAAGAAAATGTGAAGATACTGCAGGAATACTGTGACGGTTAGTTGAGAGCAACCCTGGAAAAATTAAAGCTATCACTATCGGAGGGAAAAACGGAAATGCAACACGTCAGTCCCGGACAACATGACCACAAACCCTCCATACAAATCCAAGGAAGGATCTACAAACACCAGCAAAGAATCAAATACCTGTGCATCATCCTTGACCAAAAGCAAAGAGCCCTACCCTACTGCCAGCATAGGATTAGGAGCGCTCAAGCAGCCCTAGCCAGAATAACCTGCCTCTCCTCAGGCGGTAAAGGCCTAAACCCAGCTATGGCACTAAAGCTCGTCCGAGCTATAGTCCTGCCATCACTGCTATACGGCGCCGACACCCTGCACCCATACAACATCACCAAAAAAGCCCTGAAAACGCTAGACAGCACCATCGCAGCGGCCACCAAATGGGCATGCGGTATGTTCCGAAACACCAACAACCGGAAAGCAATGATAGAAGCCAGGATCTGGCTAGCCCATCTCCAAATCGAAAGGTACCAAGCCAACTATGGAGCCAGGCTGCTTGCCATAGGACCAGAGCACCCAAACTACCGAAGGCTCCCCCCCATGCCAGGATGAAATAGAAACCGACCCAAATCTTCCAAAGTGCCTACATGGAAAGTGGAACCAGAAGGACAACACTCGAGGAAAAGGATGCTTCAGCTTGACGCAATGATTCACACCATCAGAACAGACCTGGGAACCAACACCCTATCATAGTACCAACTCCCCCCCCCCACAAGACCATGGCCCATAAGCACAAAGGGCAAGCCTGCAGTAGAGCCGTTCCCCGAAAGCAAGTAAAAGGCCATCGAAGAACACCCAAAAACGCACCCCACAGACTAGCGCACCGTATACACCAATGCCTCACAAGTAGGCAAAGACAGCCAAGTCAGAAACGCAGTGGTAGCATTCCTTAACAATAAACAAATCAGCGGAAGATCGAAAATACTAGGAAGCAGCATACACGTATTCGACGGCGAACTCGATGCCATCCTGGAAGCGCTTGCCCTGGCACTAAAACTAAGAGACAAAAAAGAGTTCAACACAGTGAAAGTGTACACAGACAGCCAGGCAGCAATAACCGCCGCAGCCAACCCCTACCCCAGCCCAACACAATACCTAGCCAAGAAAATATTCGAAACCAACAAACAACTAAAAGACCGAGGAATCACAATGGCACTCACCTAGGTCCCAGCACACAAGGGAATCGAAGGAAATGAAAAAGCTGACCAGATCGCAAAAGCCAAATCTAAAAAGCCAGAGCCCAAGTACACGAAAGGCACCAACGTTAACAAGTGAAAGTTAATAACCCGAGGTCACATCCAAACAAAAACGAAACAACGACTATGGAAGTCCTTCGAAGAATTTGCAGGAAAACCCGTGCCCAAACAGAGCAACCAGTATACGCTTCTCGATAAGTACACTGCATCCAGAGCTTTCCAATTCTGAACAGGACACGTGTATGTCCCTAACTTACTCCACTACCACCGACAACAAAACATCTGCATCTGTGGCCGAGAGTAAAGCATAGAACACTATCTTACCGAGTGCTAGTCCCTGACCCCGTGGAGACTGATGATAAGGAATAAAACGACGAAGGACCTCCTTTACAAAGAACCTGAATTGTGGACTAAACTAGTCGAACATGGCCTGGGAAGGCCGCCCGACCCGCCACCCGAACCCCCGAAGGTAGTGATAGCTGTAAGAGGAAGACCTAACTAAGGAAAAAGAGGAGGAATTACAGCTGAAGCGCCTGGGGATGAGTTTCTATGTTATTTCTTTATCTTTTTCTACTCTTTTCCACCTT
Organism: Phymatotrichopsis omnivora; assembly: GCA_016880775.1. NCBI lineage: Eukaryota > Fungi > Ascomycota > Pezizomycetes > Pezizales > Rhizinaceae > Phymatotrichopsis > Phymatotrichopsis omnivora. The sequence goes on along the minus strand of JABYPW010002411.1, from coordinate 6,034 downwards.
TTTCTTTCTTCTTTCCCCTTTCTTCTTTCTTCTTTTCCCTTTCTTCTTTTCTTGCCTCTTTTCTTTCTTTCTTACTTTTTTGGAATGAGTCAGTGGAGGACCATCCTGTTTTCTCTAGTTATGTTCTTGCTTTTGATTAAGTATAAACACCCCGCTGGAGGAAATGGGATGTAAAATAACAAAAATGGGAAAATCATATAAGTCAGGTCTATGTTCTTTTCTTTCCTTCTCTCTTCAGTCTATAGACTAGCTATAAGCCTTAAGAATATATTCATTCTTACTATCGAACTTTGTTATATCTTCTCTCTCTCACCATAGGAAACTCTATTTGTAGATATAGACTTATAAGTATTACAATATCTAACTTCACTTAGTAATATATTCTTCATTGAGTAGTACTTGTACTTTACTGAGCTATTACAAAACCTCAGAGACACATGCCATAATACTATATTCTTAAGTCATGGCTATCAATGATAGCCCTATACCAGTTGTTTTGATGGCTCTTACCCTTTATAAGGGTATAACCCTTTATAAGCCAGCCTAAGCCCTGTTAGTCTTGACAAGATCTGGCTGGAAAATACTTGAAACTCAGATTGAACTCAATAAGTCAGCTTAGAAGTTCATGTAGAAACATCAAGTCTCTATTCTCAACAACTTCATTGAGCTTGACAATGCCTTTCTCTAGGCACAAGACTTTATTAGAGATGAGGCATACCAGGAGATCAAAACCTAACTCCTATATAACTTCCAGAGATAAAAGGAGGAGATTCAAGAGATCCTCTTCTCCACTATCCTGACTTACAAGCAGATGGGGAAGAAACTACCTCCTGTGCTGGTATCTTTTCCTCTGAGGGTGATGAACATCCTCCTAAGAGCCATCAACCTTCTTAAAGAGTAGAAGGCTGAAAATGCCTTCCAGGTAACTAAAATCCAGGAGCAGATTGAACTTAAATACTCCTTCTAGCTGAATAGCCTCTAGGAAGAAAATGCTGCTCTCATAAATAACCTTGAGGTAGCAAGAGTGGCCTTACGTAGTGAGCAAGACACATAGCTTATCGTTGAGCTTCAGATGGATCTCAATCATCTGAAGGATGCTAACTTGATACTCAACATTGAGAACTTCAACCTTAGGAACCAACTCTAGATGACCAAAAGGAGTTGAAAGCTAAGGGAGAAGTGAACCAGTCTTTGACCACTATACAGAAAAAGGTAGCAGAAATAGAGGTAGAACTGAAGGAAGTAAAGAAAGATGCAGCCCAATACGATAGTCTCTACAACTAATACAAGAGACTCTTAGACTCTGCAGTCTCCCTAATTTAGTCATCAAGGGAAAGAATAGCTAACTTGGATAATTACCCCTTGAGTCCAACAATTCCTGACACTGAACCACCAATTCCTTTACACAGGAGGAGCAAGGGATTCCTAGACTTTACAAGGGAACTTGTGAATAAACGACCTTTATGGACTAGGAGGAGGGTCACTCTTACCCCTATTCTATCTCTATTACCACCAAGACCTTAGCAAGGGGAAGCCCCCCTTACTAGGAAGGATGTTGAGGAAATCATTAGGGAGGTGCTTAGTAATCTGGTACTACCTCAACCTCCGGCTCCTCCTAGACCTCAGGTATTTACACCTCCTCCCCTACAACCACAGGTCTACATATTCAAGGGACTGAAACTAACACTGGACAAATTTTCAGGTAAGGCAGATGACATCGTCAAGTTTCAACTCGAGATTAAAACTTACTTCGCCTTACAAACACACTTGTTCCCTACTGATGTGGTTAAGATTCAGTTCACATCGACCCTGGTCACAGGGTCAGCCCTAAGCTGGTGGAGGATCAACTATGTCTAGTGGACCAACTAGAATGCCTACTGGGAAGACTTCCTGGAAGCTATCAGAACCAATTTTTTTCAGGGCCTACACCCTTTGACCCAGCTACATCAATAAGCTGAAGAAGGTGAAGTATATAGGACCAATCTTGGAGTTTATCACCTAAATGAGAACTCTTAATACTATGTACCCCTACAATAAGGTATACCTGAAGGATTGGGTAAAGCAGGGTCTTCACTCTAAGCTCTGTGATGCCATGGCCATGAGCTACCCCTATCAGTACTAAATGACTAAGGAGTAGTTTAACCAGGTAATCACGGTTGGTCAGCAGATGGAGGAGGCCACTAAAGCTATTGGGAAGAATCTGTGGATATCTTGTACAGATTCTGTGTAAGCCCTAAAAGCCAAAGAAAAGGGGAAGAGCATCAAAGGCAAGGAAAAGGCAGACAAACCTCACAAGTCTAAATCTGACAACAAGCCCAGACCCACTAAACTCCTATACCTATAGGGAGCTGAACTCAAGTGGGCCAAGGACAATGACACTTGTCAGAAGTGCACTCACCAAGGACATAAGGTGAGTGACTGCTTTGCATATATAAAGGCTATTGTTCCCTTAAGAAAGTAACATTCTATGAAGAGGAAGTGAGATAACAATGATGAAGACAAGTCAGAGACCTCCAAGAAGATGAATACTAAGGCAACAGGTAGGGTAGTGGAGTACAAGATAAAGTGATCAGAATAGAGAAAGTAGGTACCAGCATCTCCTCCATTTTTCAAAGGTGCTGAGGAACTTAAACACTCTTGGTCTGTCATCTGCTAAAGGCTATTTAATGTACAAGCTAAGTTGGTAGCCTAATATGATAAGTACCATCAGGAGTTTCTTTAGGTATCTCCTGGTGATTTGGTACTCCTAAAATATGGTAACCTTCCTTCCCTACAACCTTCTCACAAACTGGACTCTAAAATTCACAGGCCTATTCCAAGTCCTCAAGAAGGTTGGAGAAAGGGTATACAAGATCAAACTCCTGTTTTTTTGCTTAGAAGATGTACCCTATCTTTTACATTTCCCAGCTTAAACCTTATTACCTGTTAACTTCTTTTCTATGATAAGCAGCTCCCTAACCTAAGATGGAGGATAGGGAAACCTATTACTTTGTTTGGGAAATTTCCAAGGTTCAGCTTGACTAGAGGTCTAATAAGCTCCAGTACTTCATCTTGTGGGAAAGATACTCTAACGATGAAGGGTCATGCAAACCAGTAGAGAACCTTTTAGTAAATAGGGAACCTATAGAAGAGTTAGTCAATTATTGCCATTACTATGTAGATGCTAAAACTAAGGCTATAGAAGGAGAGGATACTATATTATAAAAGTAAAGGAGAAGGAACTGAGTAAGTAACCATTCCTTCTATATAGTTGATGATAATAGCACTAGGAGCTAGACACATTACTATTCAGAGACTCTCAGCTCCTATATTAAGTCTCCTCCTTATATCCTGTAGCTGCTACTACTATTACCTGATTATATGGGTACTCCTACCTGTCCCTAGTGATGAACCTCTGCTGACCTGTTAATCATATACATAGGGACCATGCACATTTACGAGGGGTATAGTGTTATTGAACAACATATCCATAGTATTCATAGGTACTAGGTTATACATGGAACATAGTTCTAGGTTAATGAAAAGGTTATGTTAGAATCTATGAGTACCTCTCCCCTTAAGTTGAGCCATATGAAGATGTGATGAGCATTGTCACCACTTAGCTATAAGTAAGCTAAGTCAGGCTTTGATAATGTGATATGCATAGGATTAGCTATACATGATCGATGACAAGTGTTATCATCTCAATCTCATTATGATATACTAATCAGCTATATCATTAGAGGATATGACCCAAGGATGTACCTCCTCTAAAAGGTATGGATAATCTTGCCAAAGTACAAGCTAATTCCTAATCAATTATTTTGATCATCTTCTATGGAATTTGTTATAGCATGTAGGAATTTATAGTAGAATGTTTCTATGGGGTTCTTTTCCTTTGTAATTACTCATTTAATCTCTTATTTAGAATTAGGTATTTGAGAGGGAGTAGATAAGCAATGTATTATGTTTTTCTCTTCTCTCTCTAGCCTTCATCTTCTATCTTGTACTATCTATAAGAATTAAAAATACACTTTACTATTCTGTACTTAAGGTCTTTATCTTTTCTGACTCTATGATAAAAGTGAAAACACAAGTAGTTATAACTTGCTGGTTAAGATATATAAGTTCACTTAGTAATACCCTCGAGTGAAGCTTCTTGTACTAATACTTACATCTACATCCTTTACGAGTCTTCTGTTACACCTACTACTATATCCCCCTAAATGAGACTATAAACTAGCATGGTAACAATATCCGATAGGAGTAAATGGTAGTCACTGTAGATAGGTTGAGAACTGCCATAGTGCAACTCACCTTATTTATTACCATATCCCAGATTGTATAGGTAAGTCTCAAGATACCTTGCATACCAATCATGAAAAGTACCTCATACTACATCTCTTATAGCCCTTATAAGCAGTGCATAGGCTATCTACATTATGAGTTATAGGGGAAAATTACCTATCATATTGGCTAAGATTAGAAGCTAGCTTAGAAAAGCTTCCTGAGTATGAAGTAACTGCAAAAAACTACTTATACCCTCTTATAGCTACATGTGTAGCCAGCCCCAAATAATAGTGCTATGAAGGATAATTACTGATTTAACCTGTGAATACACTCTATTATTATATCTATTGAACTACAAAGGTTACTTAGCTGATTGCCCCCTCCCCATTGCAATCATATGCAAGTGACTACTATAAGCCTTGAGAAAAGGTTATAGTTAGAAGCAGTAAAGGATTTCTTTTATAAAAGGAGTAGGTAATTCAATCAGCAGAAGTTGAGGATTTCTTTTATAAAAGGAGTAGGTAATTCAATCAGCAGTAGTTGAGGATTTCTTTTAGTCATTCTTTATTATATCCATCCTCTATATTTCAGTTATACATTTGCTCTTAATTGAGATATACATAATCCGCTATACATATACCATGTAAAAAAACATAAGTAGGAAAAAAAAAATCATCTTCTTTCTTCTTAATATAGTACCTTTAGTATGCACTATAGGAATAAGAACACTATTCCAATAAACCTTTATTACCTCATAATCCTTTGGATCTGCTCTATGTGAACACCTCTTAGTGCTCTGATGAGTAGTGTATCTTCCTCTTTCCTGATTTACCCTAAAAGCTACTATAGAATAAGATATAGTTTGTATTGCTATATGAGTTGCCCTTTATATCTAGTTATTATACTTTAGCTCTCAGATAGAGCTTATATTATAGTATATAAACTATATTAGTAAATAATGATGCTTTAAGTAATAAATTCTACATAATCATAATACTATAAGATCTCTCTATTTATAATCCCTAGTTGTAGAATTTCCTATAGTTACTAACTGAAGCCATTTCTTACCCTATCATTTTAGTAAAGTAATAGTATAGGTACATTTTTTAGTGTAATAGGTTATTTTATAGGATATAATAGTAGTTATTAGGAATGGATTACGATTCCTACTAATGTCACTTACCCTCTCCTATAGTATAGCTTATACAATATAGGACTTTGATTTCCTATCAGTTACTATTGTATAGATAGGGTATGTATACTCAATTAAGAGCCACGACCTATTCATATAAATAGGAGTGTCAGGATGTACCTTTATCCACTAAGTTCTATCAGGGTAACCTCTATATAGCTATTGTGTTCATCAGTTACATTTGCTTACATGGACTTAACCAATAATTAGGGAACCATGTACAGTCAGGGAAAACTTACTTACACTACAAAACCTATGACCAACTAGGAAATTTTAGTATTAAGGAGTGGTGCAAGTAGGATTTAAACCTATGACATTGCACATTACTATACAATGAAACTAGGAAAGCCATATCACAAAACTATCCTTACCTATAGCTTTTACTATATAGGGGATCTATCCCCTCAATACTAACATAACATATGATTTTTTCATTCTGTCATATTTTGTTTGCAGGGTTCATAGACAGTATTCTTAGGCCCTCTATGATAATTTCTAAGAATCATATTATATGCCCTCTTACTAAATCTTATTCAGCCTTTTTTTTTTTTTTTTTTTTTTTTTTTTTTTTTT
>JABYPW010002410.1:0-11415 GCA_016880775.1 Phymatotrichopsis omnivora | reverse complement strand
ATGTATTGCTATTAATTAAAAAAAAAAAAAAAGCATCTATACTTAATCTAGAAATAAAAAAGTAAAGAAAAGAAAGAAAGAAACCCAAGCTATGACCTCCCCAAGGAATCTTAGAGATAAAAATGACCCCCAAAAAATGAAATAGTAATGTAGGAAAGTAGGAAGAAATCCTATATCATTAAAAGTAAGCTATAGGCCATAATAAAAGGTAAAAGTATAAGGAGTAAAAAACTCATACATCAACAAAGAAAAAAAAAAATTATCTTCTTCCTATGGTGGTGGTTTTTCCTCTGATATAACGTATACTTATATATCATAGAGCCTCCTTTTACTTCTAGTTACCTGCTTTAACATTCTCTAACCTATCATTGCTATCTAAAACCTTTTTTTACTTCCTATAGCCTTAAAAATTGTACAAAATTTAGGCATTAAGAAGATATTACTAAGTATAAAAATTATAATTCAATCTAAGTATAAAAGTGGTTCTAGAGAATCTATTAAATAGCTGAAAGTAGCAATGATATCTAGTTGAGTCTAAAAAGTTGATATAAAACTTAAAATAGAAATGTAAATTGTGACTAAACAAGCCCATATTAGAAAACTTGATAACATTGTATACACCTCTTTATCATCAAATTTTAATTATGCTTATTTTAAAAACTTAAAAAACAATATTCATATATCTTATCATTAACTCCTAATACCTAAATCACTATGAAATAAAATGATAGAAACTTAATAAACTATTATAGTTACTGTTACAGAATGCTGATTTGTATGGTCACTATTACTACTACATTATGTATGCACTTAGTCCAAGGTTTGAGATTATATTATATTAGTAACCTATATATATTACCCTGATATTTTATACACTAAATTTTAGCTGGTATAGAGTACTCCATACTTTGTTATCACTATATAGCTTATTATACTTCACCCTTTGAGCTCTACCTAAACAAGATGTTAGTTTAATATCATGAGGTCATTACATAGATCATAATTGATATGATCAGTTGATTACACTAGTTACCTAATATATCATGACCTAATAATGAGTGAAATGACTAAAGGACTTAGTTTAAAAGAAGTAATCTTCCAAATATCTATAGCAATCATACATAAAGTTAGTGCTAGATATTATGTTCCTTCAGTCACTATTGTGTATACAGGGTATGTACACTCAATTAAGAGTAAAGAAATAATCATATACATAGGAGTAATACTTACTAAGCACTATTGGAGTAACCTTTATATGGCCATAAATTTAGTGCTAACTTCTAAACCCTTATACATTCATGTTCTAATTTCTTTTTTCAATTTTTATATTATATGAACTAGGAATTAGCTATAAATAATAGACCTTATCTTCTTATCCTCTCTTCCCTTTCTCTTTATTTTTTAGCTTCTAGCTTTACTGTTTTTTTTTTTTGTATTTATCTTATTTTGTATAGTTCATACATATAATCTCTACATGTAACCTACTAAGGTTATAGCATGACAAAACCTATACCTCTACTACATCCTTTGAAGTAAACAAAAGTAAAATCACAAAAACACTACAGCTAAAAGGTAAAAGATAAGAGAGAAACACAAGTACCAATTCTATTGCTGATGTCTTATACTTGTAGTTTAAGAAGTAAGAAGAAAAAAAATGCAGGAAAGGTAAGCATAGAAGAGGGAATGTAGTGATAAAAAGGAAGTAAGAATAGAGGAAGAAGTAAAATAGAAATAAGGTACAGAAGGAAGAAAAATCAGCAAGAGAGATATCAATAGAAATATTTACTATATTCAGTAGCTCTAGGTATAACTGTACACCTCTTAGTAGTATACCACTTGTTAGTAGTAAAGTTTATATTACTGTTACCTAGTAGTGTATTCATAGAGGTCAGCAGTCTGAGTACCTCCACAGTTAGTATACTTCATAGTGTGGTGTTGGCAGGTCTTGTATCAGTTATATTATTTAGTTATATAGTAAGGAGTATCATTGTCTTTAGAATTGGGGTAGTAGAAATTATCCACATGACATACATTTCTATATATATATGAGATATTATTGATTTCTTTGCAGGCTTCTCTAGTCCTTCAAACTACTCCCTACATTAATAGTTCTCAGCTATTAGTATTATCTCACATTGTTAAATGTTGCAACAATACCCCCATGATGTTCACAGTCTTCATAGCCCCCTCCCTTTACCTCTATACCTGAAATCAGGAATGAGGTAGCCTCTCTAGATGACCTAGTTAACTTGTACCTCTAGTCACCCCTTCACCTTTAGCTAGAAACTGATAAAGTTGGCTTCAAAGATAGTACATCGAACCCTGCCATTGTGGCATTTGTTACAGCCTATCATGTAAAGTTTTTCATATATAAACTACCATCTTTCCTTACCTCTATGAACATGATTCAAGATGCAATTACTGCTCTTGCCACTGGCCAACAGTTGCTCAAAGCCTACTTTGATAAACTTGAGGCTATCACTACCCGCAATGCCACTACTATAGCCTTAGCTAAGGTAGGCCCCACTGAAATCAACATTGCCCTTTCTGATTCCATCAAAAAGCTAGGGTCATAAACATCTAAAACTACTAAGGTAGTGAAGAAGATCTCTTCTTCCCTCTTCTCCTCTACCCTTGCTATGCTATATATTGTACCCTCTACTTGTAAAGGACAACTCCTTCAGCGATATAACTGATATTCAGTCTGTATCGGGGTTTTTAGGTAAATTAGGATAGAAGAAGATACACAGCTCTGTAGAGGACTTAAGAGGTGCACATTAAGCAAAGCAATGATGTGCTAAAGGTTTGTGGGAATAATTCTTTTATTCATAAGGTGTATACTTAAGATACTGCATAAAGAAGAAAGAGAAAGAAATACAGGACCACGAGATTTCCTTCTCTTTTATACCAATCACCAAGAGTACTGCCTCCCTTCTAGAGCAGTCTCTGTAAAACCTGTTTTGTCCACATGACCCTTTCCCATACGTCACTTAATCTAAACACTGTTCTCATGACCTCTACAAGGTAGACAGCTAAACATGAGTGACCATACATGACCGCGTGATAACTCATGACTCATAACGCAGAATTCCAAAGAACATCACTGATAATAGGAACCATAAGGAGAATATAACAAGTAGGAAAGTACATGACCATGGTTCATTACAGTATCCCCCTCTTTAAGCTGGAACTCCTGTGACAGCTAGGAATACTTCTTCTCTCAGGTGGTCATCTCTTACATTCTCCACTGTCCAGCGCAATCTTTCCCTAAGATTTCCAAGCCGGATATGTAGGGGCATCGGTGGGCAATACTGATATACTGCTGAGTCTCTATCAACAGTCTCTGGTTTTGCCTCAGGTAGGTATTCCTCCTTGATCTCCTGGAGCTAGGGATCAATAGGAACTGCTAGTACCGGTGGGGGGGGGTATCCACTAGGGCTGGCAGATACTTTCGATATTGGCGCATACTGCCAATATAGTTTTTTAGGGTCCACCTTGATCACTGGTGAACCAAGGGGTGATATGGGGGAAATAGTTGGCAAAACCTGTTCCTCCCATCGCTGGAACTAGTGGTTCAGGGTGAACTGTGGTTGTAGAGCATAAAGCGGCGGCTCCTGGGGTTGGGGTTTTTCTCTAGGCGAGACTGGTGTCCAACTCTGGTTGGCGATTGTTTTAAGACCCAGAGCTGGAGGGTCTTTGAGGGATTCCTCCTTCACTGTGCTGTCTTCGGGGGAGCTGCAAATTCGTCTATACTGGTCAAAAACAGGTGCAGTCATGGTAGGAGATGGGGAGACCTCCATCATTTCCTCATCTCCATCATAACTTGGGCTTGTTGGGGAAGTGGTGGTGGAACTTATTGATGAGCTGCTGGGAGTGCTCGAGGTGCTGGGAAGGCTCCTATATAGGCTTGGAGTAGCCGACCCATTTGACAAGGTATCAAAGAGTGCCACCTTGAAGGTGTTTAGAGCCGAGAACACTCGTAACTTCGTACTCTGGATCTCCTTCAATGATAACCGGAGAAGATAGAGGATTTCGATAGCCTGGGACTGGTTCATGTTTGCTTACCAGTTATAGTAGAGAGATGTGGAAGACTGGATGGATCTTCGGAGAGCTAGGAAGCTTGAGTTTATATACTCGAGTTCCGACTGTTGCTAGAACTTTGAATGGACTAAGTCGTTTGTGATCAAGTTTCTTGGATGGCCTCTGAGTGCATAGGTTTCTGGTGTTTAACCAAACCTTTTCTCTAACTTCTATCACAGGTGCTGGTTTTCTTGACTGATCTGCTGCTTCCTTCTGGCTTGCTTGTGTATAAGCGATCTCTGCCTTGCATAAGTCATGCACTTCCTGTAGTCTGGTAGTGAGATGCTTGACACTTTCAGGGGTGTTTGACCTTCACCTAAGGTCTATGTCTATCGCAAAGTGTGGGTGGTATCCGTAGTTTGCATAGAATGGAATAACTTTTGTAGTTGCCGAAACTTAGTTGTTGTAGCTGAACTCTGCGAGGGGAAGCAGGGGTGCCCAATCGTCCTGCTGATAATGGCAATAAATCCACAGATACTGTTATAGAATTTAGTTTGTTCTTCCTGTCTGACCATCTGTATAGGGGTGGTATACCATACTGAGATTGCTTTTGACTTTCAGAACTTTTCACAGGGATTTCCAGAATTCTGAAAAAACCTGGTTACCACAGTCGGTGGTAATATCTTTTGGCAATCCATGGTGCTTCTATATGTGATGTAGGTACAGGGTTGCTACATCTTCACTTGTTGCTTTTTCTGTTGTAGGGATGTAGTGTGCCATTTTTGTCAGGCGATCCACTACTACAAGGATTACTTCACATTCCTTGCTTGTTGGCAATCCCACTATGAAGTCCATGGATATTGAATTCCAGGGCTTCTCAGGTATTTCCAAGGGTTTCAAAGTGCCAAAAGGTGTATGTCTGACAGGTTTCACTCTCATGCATACTTTGCAATAGCTGATGTATCAGCTGATGTATTTCCACAATCCTGGCCAAATATAGTTCCTTGTTACCAACTCATATGTCTTGGGTCCTCCTAGGTGCCTGGCAGCTATATGATCATGGTTCTATCGGAGTATTTCCAGTTTTAGGCCCAGATCATCAGGGATGCTGACTAGGTTGTTGTACAAAAACAATCCTTCCTTGATCGCGTAATCTGATAGTTCCTCATGTTTCGAAGATTTTTCTTCTTTCTACAGGGCCTGCAGGATAGACTTTGTGGCAGGGTCCTTGTCATAAGACCCTTTGACTTTTTCCTCAAAATCTTGATTTCTCTCCACTTCTACTGTTGCTGAGAGAACATGCAGCTCTGGACTCACTTGCAATGCAGGGTCCAAATAGCGGGGTTGGATGATCATCTGTTCCTGATAAGTGAGACGTTCATCCCCCTCCTTCAGAAGATCTCTGGATCTTCTAGTCAAAGAATCACATTTTCCTCCCTATTTCCCTGGTCGATAGCATATTTGGAAGTTGAACCTTGATAGGAACTCAGACCACCTTGCCTGTCAGCGATTCAACATTCTCTTGGTCATAAAGTATTCCAAGTTCTTGTGATCTGTTATCACTTGAACTGGGAATTTTGAGTATGCAACATGTCACTCCCATTCTGAAAATGCAAGAATAACCGCTAACAGTCCCTTATCATGCACAGGGTAGTTGCATTGTGCAGGGTTGAACTTCTTAGAGAAGTATGCGACTGGGTGCAAAACTTATTTTCCGTCTTTATGCTAAAATTTTTAAGAAAAGATGCCTGCTGCCACATGATCCGATTCATCTATTTCCACAATGAACAGTTTTTGTAAGTCGAAGTGTCTCAGGGTTGGCGCTGATGTGAACACTTCTTTAAGACTTATAAAAGCAGTGCTTGCTTCCTTCGTCCATTCAAAATTTTGGTCTTTTTTCAATAACTTTGTGATCGGCGATACTACTCTTGAGTATCCTTTAATGAATCTCCGGTAGAAGTTTGCGAACCCTAGGAACATCTGAATGTCTTTGACTGACTTTGGTGTTTCCCATCCAAGTACCGCTTCTACCTTTTTGCTGTCCATGATGATGCCTTCTGGGGAAACGATATATCCGAGGAATTCTATTTTCGTAACATGGAATTCGCACTTCTCAGGTTTGCAATAAACCTTATTTTCCCCTAGCTTTCTCAACACAGTCTGCACATGGCTGATGTGCTCTTCCAGGGTTTTCAAAAAGATTAATATGTTATCTAGATAGACAACACAGAAAACATCCAAATGATCTTTGAGAATGTTGTTGATGAACGCTTGGAACATTGCTGGTGCATTTGTGAGACCAAAAGGCATAACCTTATACTCATAATGACCATACCTGGTGCAGAATGCAGTATTCCATTCCTCACCTTCTGTAATTCTGACTGAATTGTATGCCTGTCTCAGATCTAACTTGGTATAGATCTTTGCTTCCTTTAACCATTCCAATGTTTCCTGGATCAACGGCAGTGGATAGCAATTTTTGATCGTGACTTTGTTGAGTCCTTGATAATCCACACATGGGTAGAGTGATCTATCCTTCTTTTTCACAAACAGTATCTGTGCGCCAGCTAGAGACTGTGACTCCTGGATGAATCCTTTCGAAAGATTTTCTTTCAGGTACTTTCTTAACTCTTGCAGCTATACCTCTGATAGTCCGTAGGTAGGTAACCATAGTGGTTCACCTCCTTCCACCAGTGGAATCCTGTGATCAATTTTTTAGTGTACTGGTAAAGCGTCTACTTTCTCTTTATCAAAGAGGTGCAAATATTTGTGGTACTCTTTTGGTACCAATTCCTCTAGCAGTATTGTGTCTGGTATCTTCCCTTCCTTGGTAGGTTCCTTAATGCTAATAGCATATAGCTTGCTGTCTTTCCTTGCTGCCATTTTCTTGAAGGGTACTACTCTAATAGTGCTGATGTTGATTCTACTTCTCCCTTCCCCTTCCAGGAAGGTGAGCTGATTTCTCCTAAAATCCAACTGCACTTGGTGGTGCTGTAGCCACTGCAATCCTAATAGGATAGGACAGTCTGCTAACTTTATGATATAGAACAATACTTGTTCTTTCTTTGGTCTAACCTAGACTTCCACTTTAGTGACCTTGGTAATTTTTCCACTGCTTGCTTATCTTCCATCGACAACTGTCAAGTTTCTTGGGATCTCTAACTCTGACATAGTGAAAGTATTTTTCTGCACAAATGTTTCGTCTAAAAATGCGAAACTGGTTGCCCCTGTATCCAATAGGGCATAACACTCTACAGTGTTATTTAATGTTACTTGGACTATCAAATGTTCTCCTTCTGAAAACATTTCTGACTTTTCTATTCTGGCGGCTTTCTGGGTAAGGCTTTTCCCCTGGGTTTTCCTCAGAGCTAAACCACAATCTAGTTCTGACTCTTGGAGTTTCCCGACTGGATCATAACAGTTGCCACTTTCATGCTAGTGGTCTTATATTCTTTGCTAGTTTCCTTCTTTGGACAGTTCTTGGGGTAATGTCCTTCTTTGCCGCAACTGAAATACAAGCCTTTCTTCTTGCAGCGATCCCTCTCTTCCTGAGTGATCCTTTCTTTTTCCTAGCATTGTCCCCCTTGATTCTACTGTTCTTCTCGGGACTTGCTGGTGGATCTTTCTTCCTTTTTCAGGATTGACTCAAGTTTACTCTCTAACTGGATACACAGTTGTGTGAATTCTGAGTATGTCTTAGGGAGGTTTGACTGGTGGGCTAGGGCTTCGTGGATTTTTCCCTTCAGTCCTTTCTTAAATAGGAGTATCCTCATCCTGTTCTCCTCAGGTAGATTAGTGTTGAATGTAAGACTGTCAAAGTCTGCACAGTACTCAGACACATTCCCTTTCTGTCTGAGGTTTTCCAGTTGCTGGTAAGCCGTATTATCCTTATCTGGATTGTCATACACTTTTCTCAAAGCTTCCTCAAAGGCTGACCATGTTTCCTCAGGTGCTTTTTCATTCTTGGAGTTTTTCATCCTTCTCGCGATGTACTATTTTTGCGCTGGTCCTTTCAAAAATGATGCTGCCCACTTAATCTTGTGGCCCTCATCTTCGAATCTGTCCTCATTGACCTCGAAGGTATCCATGTACCTCGTGATGAATAGGTCTAACTGGGTACGATCCTTCCCATCGAACACTTCAGGGTCATTGAGCTTTGCTAGCTTAGGCATTTCTCATACTTGCTGTTGCTCCTCTTCTAGTTCTTATTATAGGGTGTTAATCCTTAACTAGAGTGTGATCCGCTGCTGCCTCAGGTTCTCAAGTTGTTCGCTTTCTGGTACTCGCTCCTTATTGAGGTTTTCGATTTGTTGCTGATCCACAGCTTGCTGCTGTCTTAGGGCCTCGATTTCTTGTTCGTGATCAACACTGGAGTTGTAGCGCTCTCTGATCCAGTTTCTGATCCTTTAGTACTGTAGAATGGCCTGGCCTTTATTGAGGTTGTAGATATCTCACCAGAACTGTAGTTCTTCTAGGTCTAGGATAGGATATGCTTCTTCTATATCCTCTGGTAGGTCTGGAAGCTTTTCCTTGGTAGACATTGACTAATGTTGATAAATTTTTGCTGCTAGAAACTCGTCGATACTTGGATCTAGGATGGTGAGTAGGAGGATTCTAAGTTTGTCAAGCTGGACTAGGGTGATAGGGTGGTTCTGGTGTAGCACAACAAGGTCATCTTTGTACAGATAGAGAACAATCTTATCTTCACTCTCCTGGTGTACTAGCTTTGTCTGGGAAAATAGTAACTTCAACTGCAAGGTTGTCAACCTTAGATTTCCTAAGATGTTCCAGGAATTTAAGGGTGGCCTCCTCCAATTCCTCATCTAGCAGAAAACTTGTGGTTACAGCGTCGGTATCTGACCACAGGAACAAACATAGTACTGTTACTTTTCCTGGGTCTGGGGTGACTGTTACCACTTGTGGTATCTGGTACTCAGTGGTTAAAGTAGACTCTGTCATTTCAATGGTCGTCGCAGCGATAGTCTTTGCAGAAGAATCCGTGGATTTGCCTGTCACAGTTTCTGATGCAGAAACCCTTCTTCCACTGTGGCCTGGTTGCCTTCTCAAGCACCTGTTGCTCCCTTGTCTTGCAGCACAGGTGGTGGTCAATAGGATTGACTTTGTAATGGCAGATGCTGCAATAAACTTTTTGAGCTTTTGCCGGTCTCTCAGAAAATACCTTTGGTGATGCTGGTCTCTGTGCTGACCTAGTCTGGACTTCTGGGCTGAAATGGACTCTGCGATTCCTCTTCTGGGGAGTAGGATTTCCAGGTCTTTAGGTTGTTCTGGAGGAAGCATGTTCTTGTCTTGTAGCAGCCTGGTGATTTCCTCGATAGTGAACTGGGGTTCCTCTCCTAGGAAGTTCCAGTTAACTGGGGATGACATCCAATATCACCTGAATTCTCATGTATCTTCTTCGATGGTGATTTCCGAAAAGATGCAGTATAGTGCAAAGGATAACTCCTTCAGCGATACAACTGATGTTCAGTCTGTATCGGGGTTTTTGGGTAAATCAGGATAGAAGAAGATACACAGCTCTGTAGAGGACTCAAGAGGTACGTATTGAGTGAAGCAATGATGTGCTGAAGTTTTGTGGGAATACTTCTTTTATTCCTAAGGTGTATACTTAAGATACTGCATAAAGAAGAAAGAGAAAGAAATGCAGGACTGCGAGATTTCCTTCTCTTTTATACCAATCGCCAAGAGCACTGCCTCCCTTCTAGAGCAGTCTCTGTAAAACCTGTTTTGTCTACATGACCCTTTCCCATACATTACTTAATCTAAACACTGTTCTCATGACCTCCGCAAGGTAGACAGCTAAACATGAGTGACCATACATTACTAAGTAATAACTTATGACTCATAATGCAGAATTCCAAAGAACATCACTGACAATAGGAAACATAAGGAGAATACAACAAGTAGGAAAGTACATGACCACAGTTCATTACACTACTACTGACTCCACCTAGGCCTGGGTGGTGAAGAAAAATAGAGGTAAGGCCCTAGATATATCACAACTGACCACTACTACCCCACCCACCCTTAAGTACCTGATAAAATGTAAGTGAGAGATAATTGTCAATCTCAAGGGAGAAATCCATAAGTTCAACCCCATTGCTATCTGGGACAATGTTAATGCTACTTTGGTTGAAAAGAAAGCCTTCTCTCCCTACTGAATTTGCTCTGTCTGAAAGGATAGAGCTAACAACATCTTCCTCTCTATCATGGAGAATATAACTGGCTAGCAAGTCCTTGCTTAAAAGCCAAGTATCAAGGAAGCAGTTTGTAAATTCTTTCCTATTCTTACTGGCCTCCACTATAACTTCCTTTACAAGAAGGACATTTTGCACAAAGTGCTGACCCCCATCTTCAACACCTTAGAATGTGGACACATGTCACTCATCTATAAGGAAATTGAGACATTTAACTAAGGTGTTATCCTGGCCCAGACTTCCAGCTACATTCCCTTGAAAGATAACTTGGTTGGCAAGCCT
Organism: Phymatotrichopsis omnivora; assembly: GCA_016880775.1. Taxonomy (NCBI): domain Eukaryota; kingdom Fungi; phylum Ascomycota; class Pezizomycetes; order Pezizales; family Rhizinaceae; genus Phymatotrichopsis; species Phymatotrichopsis omnivora. The sequence continues at coordinate 898 of JABYPW010002410.1, read as the reverse complement.
ACATCTTTGATTATCATCACTGTTGTAGTGAATAATAATCACTACCATATCTCTCAAGGCCTGACTATCCTCAACAAGAACCATTGGACTGACCTATACATTATATTTTCCAAGGCCACCCAATGCTCTCGAGGGTATTGCTTCAGTAATAATCAACTGAAGTACACCTTCTCCCTCCGCTACTACCTCTGCACTACACCCTATGCTATTTTCGAGTACTTATATAGCAATACAGAATGCAAATACTATAGATGACAATGTAATCATACAGTACTCAAGTGTGCAAACTATGATGCCAACTACCCCCCTAACAATCTGCTCTACCCTGAATATTTAAAAGGCTTAGCCAAAAATAATGAGTGAATAGAGAACCTGTATACTGTGATAGAAGAGGGGATGGAGACGTAGTGCTTCCTAGTATTTCACCTCTTTTTCAGCTTTTGTTGTTCCCTTCATATAACCATTTTATGAGTTTAGCTTGTGTTTTCTCCTTTGTATTCTCTCTTACCTTTTTCTTTGCTTGGTGTTTTTTACTTCTACCTTGATCGCTTCCAGTTGCTATAAGGTCCACCTCACTAGAGATGTAAAAGGGGTTCCCTAGGCCTTTCTTTTATTTCTTACTTAAGCTTCTTTGCTCCTGTTATGTACTCAGTTGGTTGCATTTTATGCCAGTCATATATCTTTTCTGAATTTCTTTCCCATCGCTCTTTCCTCCCTGCCCTATCTCTTCTTTAGTTTATTACATGTAAGTGAGGAGGATTTGAGAATAAACCACTATTTTATCAGTAAACTGTAGACCCCACTACTAACCTTAAGTCAGCTATCTTTTTACCTCTATCATAACTTTATATAACTGCACTTGGAGGTTCTTTTAGACAACCCCTTTAGGGTTGTAAAG
>JABYPW010002409.1:0-11419 GCA_016880775.1 Phymatotrichopsis omnivora | reverse complement strand
CCCCCCCCCCAAAAAAAAAAAAAAAAAAAAAAAAAACCGAGATCCACAATCAACAACCCAAAAAGGTCTACCTCAGCTCACAACTTGAATACGCACGCTCCCAGAACACACTGAGGCACCTTATCCGTGCATGCATACCCAGGGAAAGGGGTGATTGCATTTACTATCCTTGATTTCGAAAAAAAAAAAAGTTTCCGAAGCGTTTACGAACGATACCGAAACTGTTCTGCCTAGATCCTGACGAGCAAATTATTACGTGACCCAAGCCCTCCATTTTCCTTGGTGGTGCATTATGAAGCACTTTCCCCGCTCGTCCGCTTGAAAAGAAAAGAAAAAAAAAAAAGAAATGGTTCTGGTTTAGGGGGAAAAAAAAAAAAAAAAAAAAAAAAATATCTCCTCACCGTTTCCCAGAACGTTTCGCCGCCAATTGGTAACACCATCTTTAAGCCATTTCTTGGAAACCAATTTTTTTTTTTCCACAGTTGCATGTGCGTATACCCACATAGCAGCCTCGACCCTTCACTCGACATTTCATATGACATGCATGCCATTACATACCTCAGTCACAGCCAGCCAGTCAGCCATCTCACTAAACAAAAAATAAATTAAATTAAAAAATTAAAAATTAAAAAGAGGGGTAGCAAAACAATTCCCAATATATATCTCGTGCAGATCCCATTTCAAGCTTCTGAGAACCTCACAAAAGATCCTTTTAAATAAAAAAAAAAAAAGTGTATCCCAAACACACAAAAAAACACTAGTCGTTATCGTCTCCCCTCCTCGATTTAGGAGCATATCCCTTCTAAGTACTCGCCTTACACTGCACAAGTTCCTAACTGAGTTCAATGCCAATATTCCTTTGAATCCTTGCCTTGAGGTCATCGGGGGCCGCAGCGCCATAGACCTATTCCCAATCAGCGCCGCCGCCAAAAGTAGATATGTGCAAAATGAAAGAAAGAAAGGACGCACCGTCCTAACCAGGCCCTCCAGTCCTGCCGGGCCAATCTCGACCTTCGCCCTCGGCCCGACATAATATTCGTAATCAGTGACCTCCCCCGTATCGTCCTTGATTTTGAGTAAATATCCCTGGCGCACCATGTTATGCAGCACCTTCTCTGTCTTGTCGATGGGTGTACATTCGGCCACGTTCAATCTCTCCAGATAGCGACTGAGCTTAACCTCCGCGACGGATCCTCCGTTGAGATAGAGCAGCGACACAATCATCCACACAAGCCCCGCATACGTCTGCTCCTTGTTCGCCTGCGGACTCAGATTTTCCGACGGCTTGTAGGCCGCGGGGACCGTCGACACAAGGATATACGTCTTTGACACGGCACGGGGTTTTTCGCTATTCGCCTGTGCCCGGCGGTGGGCAAGCTTCAACTTCTCGCGCGTGGGAGTCTCCTGTAACGTCATGCCGAAGACCCGCTGGAGCTCGCTTTGGGCCAGTCCAAAAATCTCTTTAAACAATCTGCCATGGGGGGAGAGAACTGTGACTGTTAGCTCGAAGACTCTCCAAATGCCTCGGGAGCGGGGCGAGAAAGGTAGGACGGACCTTTAGACGAGATGTCCGAGCGACGGATGGGCTGGCGGTTGTATTCGCATGCGATAACGAATCTGATAAGCATTTTGACCAGCCAATTTTTGTTGACCTCTTCTGTTTTTTTTCTTCCATTTAGCATTCGTCTCTGGACAGTTAAGGTGAACGTAATGTACAGGGGGTAATGTCACCGCCGCGTCGCTCGTCCCGGGACGAATTATTGAACAAATTTTCTACTTCTCCTACTACTTCTTCCATTTCTTCTTCTTCTTCTTCTTCTTCTTCTTCTTCACTCTCGGTGGGCTCGCGACGCCGTCTGGCTGCTTGGGCTGAGGATTCGGCGATGACATATCTGCGGTGCGGTTGGGAGGCCTGGGTTATGCGGCGTTGAGCAGGAGTTTGGCTGGAGCGTTAGTTATCTTTCTTGCTTTGCGAGCAGCGCTGAGGGGCAAGGGAGAGGGGGAACTGACAGAGTGACGGTTTCGTATAGCCGGCATTGCCCCTCGGAGAACTTGGCTTTAGCTAATTCGCTTTGCGAGATGGCGGTCCGAGAGAGCGTCCGCTAGCGAGGCAGAGGATTGTATGCGTGGGGATGGGGAGCCAGAATTTTTGATGCGCGAGGTCACTGGCTGCGGGTAGGTGGGCGGCGTTCGACGCGTCTCACTTTGGAGATGTAATTTTTGCATGGGTGAGACTAAGCAACACCGACTGCTCGGGTCTGTGAGAGTTTTGCTACTCTTACTTCCAAGTACATTAACCTCCAGCTCGAATTCCGTGTAAATCTAGAGAAACTGTGAAAATCAGAAATGCGTGCTCATTGGTATATCTATGCATACTTTCATCCTCTTCCACGTCTCCCGGTAGCGCCTCTACAATGTCTACCTCCACCACCACCTCTGGCCAAAAGAAAAAAAAAAAAAAAAAAAAATTACACCCCATCAAAACTATATAACGATAATGAAAACTACCAACGAACTAACTAGAAATACTACTTTCTGTAAAAAATATTAACCTTTCTAAAAAAAACAAAAAAAGAGAAAGAAAAGAAAAGAAAAGAAAATAACCGTCTTCCACCCCTCCCCGCACAATGCCCAACACCTAATCGTCGTCCGAAGCCGGGCCATCATCCTCATCATCGTCTTCCACAACATCGTCGCCCATATTTATAGCATATTCCGCCTTCTGAAGGACTTCGCGAAGGTCTTTGTTGCGGGGGTCGACAAGGTCTATTGGCTTGAGTTTCCGCTTGTTGCGTATCCTGCTATCGTTAGTTTCCGCCATGCAGTGAATAACGCGCAAGAGGGAGAATTTGAGAAAGCGGAGGGAAGGGAAAAACCTCGGATCCGCTCCAGCATCAATCAACAGCTCCACTATCTCCTTGCCATGTTCCTTATCTTTCTTGGCGTACTCCACGGCTTTATGAAGCGGCGTCTCCTGCTCCATTTTATTGAGCGGGTCCACCTCAAGTCCTTCTTGATCTAGAAGATGGTCCAGGACCTCAACTAACCCCAAATCCATCCATCCATCCATCCATCATCAGCCCTGCTCCAATTCCAAAACAACGAAAAGGAGAAGTCGAGGGAAGTAAGAGGGGTAGCGGGGGGGGATGGATTCATACGAGATCCATACTGCGCAGCAACATGCAATACCGCGTTCCCCAACGCATCCGTGGCATTATTCAGAATATCTAAATCTACACTCTTTGAAGCCAGGACCTCCTCGAGGAGGTCCACGTTGTTGCGGCGGGCGGCTTCAATTAAAAGTTCCTTTCCAGAGGCGCCCTGTATCCATTAGCTGAAAACATTCTCTCAAAAGAAGGGAAAGTGAAATAGAACCTCATCCTTTGGACCTGTTTCTGCTCCGGACATCTCGTGGCTTGACCGTGTCGAAGACGTGCAGTAAACGTATGCCCCGTACCACAACCCGCGTAAAACCCTCTCCTCTTTACTAGTATTTCAGCCGAACGTAATTCCTTGCACGCCGTCCGCGTCGTCTATCGTCCGTTCAAATGTCAAAAATACCTCCTGAAGAACCTCGAACCCGAAATGAATAAGTCCAACTCTGTCATCAGCCAGTCAGCCACCCTGCCCCACATGGCGGGGCTCCAAACCGAGATGACTAATACTCCTCCCCGTCTCGCCTCGCAAACGGCTTTGACTACGCTAACCCCCATCTCATACGTCGAATGCCACGATGCTTCTGTTTTGCCCGCAGTGCTCTAATTCTCTAATAGTATGCTCGTTTCTCGTAGGTTTAAAGGGAAAGGCTGACGAAAATAGATTTCTCGATCACCGGATACAGGCACAAACAGACTGGAATGCAAGACGTGTCCGTATGAGTTTATCCTCACGAGAAAGTACTACGAGCGCAAAGCCATGAAGCGGAAGGAGGTGGACGATGTCATGGGGGGTGAGGGTGCCTGGGACAACGTCGACCAGACGGAAGGTATATATATCCACCCTCATATTCATTGAGAAAACGGGAATTACGGGAGGAAAGACGCTACAGGGAATGGGAAAAAAAATGCTGATGAGAGGGGCGGACTACAGCGCAATGCCCTAACAACGAGTGTGGTGGAACGAGGGCATATTTCTATATGGTGCAGATTCGAAGCGCTGATGAGCCCATGACGACGTTTTATAAGGTGAGTTTTTGGACTTGCTGGTTTTTTGCGAGCGCTGATGCTGATGAGAATAGTGTGTTGCGTGCGGTCATAAGTGGAAAGAGAACTAGCGGGTACATATATCGACTTATTGTGGCACTGTATCATACCCCGGCGACACAAATAATATACCCAAGTCGCGGGGTGTCTCCTGGTAAATGAATGTAGGAATAAGTCGGAGGAAAAAAGGGCGTTATGGGTACACGGCGTTATGTATAAAACTTGTTTCTCGATTAAGTAAATGGAAAAAAAAAACTAATCGATATATATGTACTGAGTACTTACTGTGGAGGTTAGTCTGTGTTGCACCAAAATTCATAGCGACCTCCGTAAGCGCCCAGCAAATTTTGTCCGAGTACATAACATATTTCATACTCTAAACATAAATTTTAATATGGAGTAGCAGCCCCACCAGCCATGATAATTGCTTGCAATCTACCGCTAACCAGATTTTCAAGCCGAGCAGCATGAAAGCTATCCCAAGTAATCTTCAGAACATTACTCAACGTTTCCAAGTTCCCAACTCTACCATATCATGTAGCCTTTATCTCACAGGCCAACAATGAGTAATCGCTCGTCCTTCCATGTCTTCCCTTTGGTAAAGTATGTCGCTCCTCTGTACCCTACAGCTTCATTTTTGACTTCGTTCTTGTTTGACTTTACGGTCTTAGGAAACGGTTTGCGATGTAAAGTACACCTATGTATTTAATTACAGAGCGGGAAAACTCAAGTAGCCTACATCACAGACTTATTCGCGTACCTCCAGCACATAAAGCACATACAAATCAAACCCGTCCAAATCCCCCATATAATATTCCACCAATCACAACTTCTCACTCGGCTCCATACACAGAGCACCTTTTTTCTTTTTCCTTTTCCTCCCCGAGTTTAGATCCTTTGCATTCATTCGTTCGGATGGATTTTCGACTCTCTATACATATAGTACGCCCAGAGTCTACTGCCTCGTCCAACCCAAACAACCACATTCACATCCTACTTCCTTCCAGCAAAAGAAAAAAAAAAAAAAAAAAAAATATGCAGCCCCAAAATAACCCAGATAGAGGGAAAGAAAAAACACATGCCCTTTATAAAATCTCTTTTTTCTGCCTTACACCGTTTCCCACAATACCCGGGAATACCCCAAACCCAACAGTATCACGGGAAAAAAAAAAAAAAAAAAAAAATGCGAATACTCGAAAAAGAAAAAAGCGAATACTCGAAAAAGAAAAAAGCGAATACTCGAGAAAGAAAAAAAAGCGAACCTCCCAAACCCTTACATGAGGTAAGTTTTTTTTTTTTTTTTTTTTTTCCTTCTGCTTTTGCGGAGGAAGGAGTCGGGATAAACTTTTTTTTTTTTTTTTTCTCAACGAGGAAGAATTGGATTTTTGCTGAAGAGAAGGGAAGAAAAAGGATGCATTTTTCAGGACATTTAATTTTTTTTTTTTCTTTTTTTTCTTTTGTTTGATGTCTAGTACCCCAACTTCGCCAATTCCTCCGAGTTGGTGGTGACATCCTTCTTCGCGGCGGCCTGCTGCTTGATGGCGAGCTTCTTCCTCTCGTAGTACGCTTTCGACTTGACCTTTCTCTTCTCCTCGAGTCTGCATTTCACCCCGTCAGCTTACATCCTCCCGGAATTAAAAAAAAAAAGGACTAAAATCCAGAGAATGTAGAAAAATAGACTAACCTCTTAACAACGTCGTCGTACTTCCATCCAACCTCGTGGGACAGTCTGCCGACAGTGCAGTACTTCCTCCCCGGCTTCAACCTCAGCACCCTGAGGGCCTGAGGAACAACCAGCCTTTTCTTGTGGTCATATGGGGGCGGGATTCCCTCGAAGACCTTGAGGCGCTCCAAGGCAGCCTGGCCACGAGCAGTCTTGTGCGCAATCATGCCGCGAACAGCCTTGTAGAAGATGCGGGAGGGGGCGCGGAAGTGGAAGGGGCCATGGGTCTTGTTGTAACGGGTGGCCTTGCGGAGATACGCGTGGTACTTGACTACAACGTCGGAAAAATTGAAATTAACCCTTTTGCTTCGAAAGCATTTACACGCAGGCGGGTGATAACTATGGAATTGGTTGGAATAGAGTGAAGGAGTGGGAGGTGTAGGAACGTACGCTTGCTGCGGAAGAACTCGCCGGAGATGTTGAGCTCCTCGCAACGGACGAGAACGATCTTTTGACCATTAAGGAGCTGCTTGGCAACAATGCTGGCTAGGCGTCCAAGGAGATGCCCTTTGGCGTCGATGACAATCTAAGTTCCTCAAGCCGTCAGATATCATCCATTAGCCATCGAAATCCTGCTAAACATTCCCAACCCACGCCAAATGCTCCAATTCCGGCAATTCCTCAGCCAGCCCCCGCCCCAAGCCACCCCTCCACAAACCCTGCAGCTCCCTCCTCTTCTCCAAACTGTGGGAAACTCACTATCAGGACAAGAGATAAAACTCACCACAGGCTCGAATTGGGACATTGTTGCGAGTGCTTGGGGTTCGGAAACGAAGGTATTCGATCCTGTCGTTAAATCGACCGGCTGCTGCTGCTGGTCGGTCGGCCCAAGGGTGTACTGGAGTCGGTGGTGGTTAGGTGTATGTTGTTGTCGTCGTCGTCACCGTCGTTGTTGGGGGGAACCGCAGGCGGGTTTCCAGCGAAAATTCTCACGATGGTGATCGTGCGCGAAGTGTGCGTTTGTGGGATTGCAAACTGGACTAGATGTGGCTCAAGTGGGAAAAAAGCAGTCGTCAGTACGGTAGGGTTGAACCTGAATCAGTGCTTAGTCAGCTGGTGAAATCTTGGCGTGGTGGGCGGTCACGCATTGTTCGCTATCTATTCTCTGAGCGGGATACAGGATGCTCCACTCAACACGTACTTGTTTTTTCCAGAGAATAAGCAACATTTCAAATTGCCAAGGTCTGCACCGAAGCACATCTTCCCCCCACAGTATGTAGCCAACTCCCATTGTGCGGGAGTAAGCGAACGCGTGACACCGCGTGACTCTGCTAACCCATGTGCATCCGCAGTCCAAGAAAACAGGTTGACTTCCAAACATTTAGCATGTCCTCACCAGCGCCTACCACCCCACCCTCACCCTCGCAGCCATCCCCCGAGCCATCGCTTCCCCCGCCACTCTCTCTAGCAAAGATTCCTACCCTCCCACCCACAGTCCACTACATCCCCAACTTCATCACGCCCACCGAAGAATCCGTGCTTCTTGAAAAGGTTACATCCCTCTCTCGCACTAGTCCTCACTAACGTGCCAGATCCACGCGGCACCAAAACCGAAATGGACAGCGCTGTCGCATCGCCGGCTGCAAATCTACCCCAGTGCGCTCTCGTCGACAAACGTTCTCCTCGCGGCTCCGCTGCCGCAGTGGCTGCAGTCTCCTGTGCCGGCGATGCAGGCTATGAGGATATGGGATTCTGCTCCACATAAGGGCCCGAATCACGTACTGATCAACGAGTATCACCCGGGAGAAGGAATAATGCCGCATGAAGACGGGCCAGCTTATTACCCCATGGTTGCGACGATCTCGCTGGGCGCTGCGATAGTGCTGGATATTTACGAGAAGAAGGATGGAGTGCTGGGAGAGAGGCAGTGGAGGATACTGCAAGAGCCAAGAAGGTAGGTTTTTCTCGCTAATGAGGGGTAGATACCTAATATTTATGTCGGAACAGCCTGCTAGTTACTACTAATAAGATGTACACATCCCACCTGCATGGGATATCAAAGATTGCGGTGGACGAGGATTTAGGGGCGGAGACAATTGCGAATTGGGAGTTGCTGGGGGATAAGGGAGCATTCGAGGAGGGAAGGTACAAGAGAAAAGTGAGGACTAGTTTGACGTATAGGGACGTGCTGAAGGTTTCAAAGGTGGGTAATAAGCTTTTTGGAATACGCTAATCGTATATATGAAGCCATCACATTGGTGCTCCTATGATAAAGGTATGCTGGGAGTAATTAAAATAGCTTTGGTATCATATTCCACCGCCCTGAAAAATTGAAATTCCATAAGTAAAAAACTCGAGATCGTAATGTAGGGGAGGAACATACATTGCACTGCCCGAGGCCCAAATTTCCGCTCATACCACCCTCGAGTGATTGCGCTCGTCACTCCCAAATTGGCACCCACGAGCACCAGCCCCGTCCACAATGTCCAATTCAACAGCGCTCCCTTTGGCGCCCCCATAATGGCCAACGATAAGTATATCAAACACTCGGCGAAATAATGCGGGCAGATCAAGCGCTGAAACGCCGGGTGCTCGGGTAAAGAGTATTTCTCAAGCGAAGCCAGGTAACTGTGGCAATCATGCTGCAGTCCCGACGCGAAAATGAAAATCATAATCCCGACGAACGACTTGAAAGATGGAGGGCCAATAAGATTGTAAAGCGAACCAACAGTAAAAGTGAACCTATTTATCGCATCTACTTTCCGTCAGCGCCGCCAACAAACTCGACGCGGAGCAGACGAACCAGTGCCTTCGATCCAAACCGCGACGTTGACGCTGGCATAGAAGGCCAGCCCGAAGAAATAGTGCAGGATCCACATGGTGGAAGCGCCATGTTTCTGCACACACGCGCACTCGAACCACCTCCTGGAGGCTTGGAGCAGCAGACACAGCCATACCAATACAACCTGCTCGATACGCATTCCCGCGGTGTCTCCGCGGCGTCTCTCCGGCGCCAGAAACCAAGGCGCCGACAGCGAAGTCAACGAATGGTAGACGACGCCGCGGGTCACGATCTGCCACGCCCAGAAGAGCGACGAGAGCACCGAGAGGATATAAAAGTGGGTGAAGAAGGCATGAGGGACGCGGAGGGTCTCGAGGCGATCCAGGAACGCAGGGACCAAGCTTTTCTCGGGCCCCTTTTTCTCCGGCGATTTGCTACCACGGGGCGCGTCGTGTGCGACCTTCCCGTACGCGACGAAGCGGGACCGGAATGCGGGGAGCGCGTGGATAAGGAGGATCTGAGGTCGCAGCACGTCAGTAGTAGTACGTCAGTAGTAGTACGTCAATACGCCCCTCCGTTCTTGGGATGCGAAGGGAAACGCTACCGTGGATGAGGCACAAATGTAGAAGCCCCGCAGAAGCGCCGGCAGTAGCAGGCTCATTGTTGGGTCTGGGAACGGCACATGGATGATCAGATGGAGCGGGAGCTTCGATGTTACCCTCGCCTGGGTGGGAGGAGGGGCGGGAGCGGCGTAGGTCGGGTTGGGGTTGGGTTGGGTTTGGTACTCTAGCGCTGTCTAACGCTGTCTAACGCTGCGATGGATGGGAGGGAGAGCTCGAAATGATAAATCAAAGCAAGGCTGCAATTTTTTTCTTTTTTTTTCCCCCCCCCCCTTTTCCCGGTGTTGGAGAAAGCGAACGGGGGGGAAGTGAGAGAGAAAATATCTGAAGCAAAAAAAAAAAACTATCAAACACCAAACGCTCCCGCAATTCCCTTTTGCTGGGGCACCGTGTCGCACATATGGTGTGTGCATTGTGCTCGGCCTTTGCAGCCCTTCGAGTGATGGTTGTGATCTGTCATCCTGCCAGCTTCCTTCGATCTTCTCGTGTCTTGGCAGTGTTCTGCTGTTGGCTGGCGTGCGTATGCCGTACGATGGACTCGAATGTGCATCCCCCACAGCCGTGACGAAACCATTGTAACGCACAATTTGCAGCAAGCGACATATTCCAATCCCGACTGTAAAAAATGAGCCAAAAAAAAATGTATAGTATAGAAACAAAAACGAATAAAATATAATATCACCGGAAACGGAGCACGAAAAATCCAGCCGCCGAAAACAATCACACACTCCCATCGTCATTGACGTAACTACATATGTACTTGTAAGGCGTGCATGTTCCCTTCTCTCTTCCTGTCTTGTATCCTGAGCTGCCGGTGGTTACACACCCACTGCGCAAATAGTCCATACAGCACATACATCCCATAGCCTGTCCTCGTACATCGAGTTGTAAGCAATCGCCGTCCACAAATCTACCTACTCCTCTCGACGCAAAACACAAAAGTAAAAGTAAAAGTTAAAAAAGTTAAATTAAAATAAAATAAAATAAACAATAATAGGTAACAAACAATAAGTTCCATTTTCAAAAAAAATAATTTTTTTATTCTAAATAAAAATAAGTAAAAATAAAAATAACTAAATGAGCGGGGTTGGAAGGAAAAAAAAAAAAGAGTGCCGTCTGACTAAGAGCCGGGGTGGGGAAGTCAATAACGATTTCCAAGAATAGACTTTGCTTTTTTTTTTTTTTCCCCCTATGGTATGCTCTGCTTTTGCTTCCCGAGTGGGCGCAAACCCCCCAAATACTCAGGGCCCCCCGTCAGCGAATAGGGTAACCATACCAGCCTCCTGAATTATTTATTATCGTCTCGCTTGCGGGACGGGGCTAGCGGTAGCAGTGGACGATGAAGGCAAAAGGGGGGGGGAAAAAAAAAAAGAGAGATTCTCGGTATGGCGACACGAAAGGCACAGCGGCAGAGTACAACGTATGGACAGATGAAGGCATGTATGTATGTATGTAAGTGTCGACGGGCACAGCCGTTCGTCGTCGGCTGGGGATTGGGCTAGAGCGCAGATTCCAAGTCTCTCAATTCGTGGATGTGGACTGTAGAGATTAGGTATTACTATGATTGTGCGCATGTAAGTGTATCGCCGTCATTTATCTGGCCGCTGCTGAGTACATTATTGCAGGTTGTGGAGTTATCGGCGCATGTATGTAGAGTAGACTCCATAGGGGAAAGGTGAAACGCCCGTGACATCGTCCAAACAGCAAGTTAAAGTGAAGGTGCTGCTGGCTGCGCCTTTCTGTCTTTGCAGCGTTCTCCAGTTTGCGCTGGGAAGACGAAGCCTTCGACTTTTATTGTTCAAGGCTCTGTGGGAAAGGACCTTCTCCATTCGGGCGTCCGGGGGGCGAACGGTATCTGTCGTGCCGGGGTTGGCCTGTGGACAGGAGACCAACTTCTGCTTGGAACTCGACGACGCCGCAAGAGAGGTGAGAACAAGAGTACAGAGATCGCAAAGTGTATGGTGTGTGTGAGTGTGAGCCTGGACGGATTCCGACTGACCGACTGAGAATACATACTCCAAACTACACATGCACCCAGGCAGGACTCTGCCTCTACACCAAGGGAGTCCCTCTCCGCTCTTCACGAATCACCATTTGATCCTCCACACCCGAATTTCCACACCCCCCCCAAGTAGAGTAAAGTAAAGTACCT
>JABYPW010002408.1:0-11421 GCA_016880775.1 Phymatotrichopsis omnivora | reverse complement strand
TGGCCGTATGAAGGGTTACCCTGACGGCGCTTAGCGATGTATCGCTCCCTCTCTACTTAGGCCATCCGATTAAGTTCGCGCAGCAGCCGCCCGGTAGATGAGTGTGACCGATGGAAAAGAGTATAGATGTGAACTTCACCTTGACCTAATCTTGCAGAAAGGCATGAGCTTGGAGATTGAAGTACATTTCACATTGTATAAGGAATTTCTCAATCTCCTCCAGCTTCCCACTAAACTTATTTAGGTCACTTAGCTTAGGTCCTTTGAAGGGGGTAGGCAATGGTGGTAGTAGTACAGCACTAGAGTAGTAAGACTATAGAGTAGGAGGAACAGGTGGGACTGGAGGCTGATCCTAAGGTGCTAGCATCTGTCTCACCAGAATCTAGGACACTATTGCCTCAACATCATCAGCTATGAGGCCTTGTAGCTGTAGCGCTAGGGTAGGCTTGGGTGAGGGTCTTCGTAGGATAAAGGAGTCGAAATCCTAATCTCCAGGGGGTCCCTAAGGAGGTACAGATCCTTGGGGATTCATAGGTAGCAAGTGACAGAACAGGTTACAGTTAGATAGGGAGCAAACCGAGGAGACACTTCCTGGGGGAAGAGGATTTGGACAAGGCACAGGTTGTTTTATCTGCCTGTACTTCTCCTTCTATTGCTCAAGGTCTGCTTCTAACTTGGTGATTTTCTCTTCTAAAGCCTTGACCTCTGCTCTTTTTTAGATGTAGAAGAGGCAGCAGCTTCCTTCTGAGCTTCTAAGTGAAGGACTTCCTCCTGGGCCTTTACAAGCTATGACTATAGGAGTAGTGAATTTTCCCTTTCTGTCTTAAGTATCTATTTAAGCATATCAAGCTCAATCTGTAGACCTAGAAGTTGTGAGGCCTGCTCATCACTTTCAAACCTTTTCTAGTTAGCATCTAATAATCTTTGCTGAGTGTTGAAAAGGTCTGTTTCTAGCTGATACACCTTTGAGCTATGAGCTACATTTGTCTTAGCTATCTGATTCACATACTATTTCTATTCCTTCTAAATCTGCTTGATTGCTTGGAGCAGATAGGTAGTGATAGTAGGGGGGAAGGTTACTATCATAGATGGGAGTTTTCACTTACTCTCCCTATAGGCTTTGAGCATGGAGTAGAGAATGGTGGCCACATCATTTCTTTGCTTTAGAAATATAGCATCAAGGTCCTCTTTTGCTGCTTTAAAAATGGTTTTACCTAAAAATTCCCTTCTATTAATAATGGCCTTAAGGGTTAAGTTGTACTCCCCAAGGATAACTTCTTGATAGGTTTTCACATATTCTAGCTCCTCTGGCTACATGGTAATCTCATGGGTCCCTATGGAGGAAGTGGAAGAGTATATGACTTGGCCAGGCTAAGAAGGCCTAGTGTGACTATTTCCCATAACAAGTGCTAAGGCAGTGGTTGCTTTAATCATTTCAATATCTTAAAAAGCTATCTTGATAAGAATATAGTGTGATAGGAGACTCATTGAGGATGTAGACACAGGTAGAGGCATAAGAAGCTTTGCAAGAGGGTCTTACTAAGTAAACTCAGATATCTCAACTAGTAAGTTATAACTGCTTGTGTTTTCTACCTTTATCGAGGAGTCAAGGGGAGATAGAGAATTTATCATAGAGAAAGTAAAGTATATTCTTAAGGCTCAAAGATGGTACAAGACTTGAGATGATGGCTAGAGAGAGAAGAAGAAGAAATAAAACACATTGCTGAAACTCTTTTCCATCGGTCACACTCTCTAGTCGGCAGCTTTTTGGCAAACTTAATCGAATGGCTTAACTAAGAGAGGGAGTGATACATTGCTAAGTACTGTCAGGGTAACCCTTCATATAGCATAAAACACATTGCTCATCTACTTCCTCTTAAATACCCATTTCTGACCAAGTAGCTACAGAGAAACTTTATAAATAAAATGAACCCTATAGAAACATTCTATTATGATTCCCCTATTCTTTCACATTCTATACAAGGAGATCAGTTTTATGATTGGAGAATAGAAGAAAAGTTTAGTATAATTATTCAGGACTTTTAGAGTAGAGACTCTTCAAGTCCTATCCTCCAATGATGTGACTGATTGGCATATCATGATGAGATCAGGGTGACAAGTCCTGTCATTGATCGTATATATATAATCTCAAGAATGTCGTATTGTTAATGCCTTACCTTGCTTAGTCAGAGCTCAATGGTGACAACACTTATCATGTGGTTCTATAGCTTATAGAGTGATTATAGGTTCTAACATACCTTCTAGTTGACTTGGAACAGTGTCCACACATGTTCTGGTACCTAGGTAGACTACTTGGTATTGTCATCTATGATATAGGATATCTATACTCAATTGAGAGCAAAGATATAGTCATATACATAGGAGTATCAGGTTGTACATTCATCTGCTAAGCGCTGTCAGGGTAACCTTTATACAGCACCTCTCTAGCTATAGTAGCCATATGAAGGGTTACCCTGATAGCACTAGCGAGAATTGCTCCTACATAATATGACTATATCATATGCTCCTAATCGAGTGCGACGCCCTATCTATATAATAGTAAATATGGGGAAGATAATATCCTCTAGCTATAGTATATACAATACCTATATAACCCTATCTCTATACTATACTATCTATAGGACTTTTGATTTCCTATCAGTCACTATTGTATAGACAGGGCATATATACTCAATTAAGAGCAAAGCCATAGTCGCATACATAAGAGTGTTATAATGTACCTTTTTTTGCTAAGCACTATTAGAGTAACCTTCATATAGCCATTGTATTTATCAGTTACATTTGCCTATATGGACTTAACCAGTAATTAGGGAACTATATACAGTTACTATACTATATATAAAAAACTTCCTCTACCTACTATATACCCTTAGTCTATATTCTAAAACATCTAATAAAATTACTTCTTAATATAGTAACTTATACAGAGTTTGCTATACATATTCTAGGAACCTCTCTATAAGTTCTACATGCTAGTTGTCTATCCTACCCAACATCTCAAATCAGATCAGAGACATCAGCTGAAGATTAGATAAGTTGCCTACAAGGCAATTTTCCTTATCCTGTATAGTGTACTAATCTCTATCTGAGATCTGACTTAAGAGTTATTACTCCTTGAGGCTCATTACCTAAGAGACAAAGGCTAGGGATTAGGAACTCATAAACTAGGCAATCCTCATTATCATGTATAGTGTACTAATCTCTATCTAAGATCTAACTTTGAGAATTGTTACTCCTCTAAGACAAGTTCTCTGATCTCAGATAGATTAAGGAACCACTTATCTTAATAAATAATAAGAGTGGTTATATACCTATGAATGGCTGTACCACCCTCTAGATCACCAAGATAAGTCACCCTCTGGATCACCTAATCAACATCAAGCAAAAACCATTCCCCCTCTTATATAGCTGAGAAGTATATTCCAGTCTTTAGAAGACCATTGACATAACTTACTACTTCAATCCATTATAAAGATAATTAAGATAATAGAAGAGAGGCAAATCACTTTATAATAGGTATGGTTTTCCCCACATAAGGCTAGTCACCACTAGGAGGTAGTGATAGAGTTGATAAGCCTTGGTAAGATAACAAATATATTAAGTAGCTCATATCTTGCTTTATTAAGTATAAGGATCAGTGATGCTAATGATGAGCTTCATTGATTATAAGAAGGACATCATAGAGGTAGCCTAAGTTAGGCCTATAGAAATGGAGATGAATTTACTGCTAAGGAAGGCTTCATTAAGCCTATAGTAAGGGGTGAGGAAGCGAGGGCCCAGTTAACACATTACTGGTGTCTTTTTCCCATCACCCTAGATTAAAGTGCTGAGTAGTAGTAGGTACTAATGAGTGTGACGGTAGTGGAGGCAACTAGGACTTGTCTCTAAGGGGTCTACTTGGGTATCAACGAAAGCCAGCAAAGGCAGCAGTTCCTTTAAGGTATAAGTACCCTGGTAGTTCTGAGGAAGGTAATCAACAGTTTAACCTGAGGTCAGCTTAGGCTAGTCCACGGACTCCTTAGCCTGTTGCCGTGTCTACCTACATACCTTTGGGTATACTCAGGATATCACACTTGGACCTGATAAGGGGGGGAGAGCATTAACCCAAAAGTGGGAGCCACTGAACCTAGTCATATGCTCTTGATTGAGTACGATGCCCCCGTTCTTTCGGCATCAAGCTGCTTAGGGAAGTCCAGATAGTAAGCCTATAGTATAGGTGTGAGGAAGTAAGGGCCTAGTTAATACATTACTAGTGTCTCTTTTTCCATTACCCCAGATTAAAGCACTGAGTAGTAGTAGGTACTAATGAGCGTAATGGTGGTGGAGGCAATTAGGACTTGTCTCTAAGGGGTATACTTATGTATCAACTCAGGCCAGCAGAAGATAATCTTTTAAGGTATAAGTACCCTGGTAATTCTGAGGAAGGTAATCAACAGTTTAACCTGAGGGCAGCTTAGGCTAGTCTATAGACTCCTCAGCCTGTTGCCATGTCTACCCATATACCTTTAGGTATGCTCAGGGTATCACACTTATACCTAAAAAGGGGAAATCTAACCACACTTAGATGAAATAAGGGCTAATAAACCTAGGTTATATCCTCTTAATTAAGTGCAATGCCCTGGTTCCTTAACATCAAAGTTGGCTAGGGAAGTTCAGACTTATTAAGCCTATGGTATTGGAGATGAAGATACCACTGAGGTGGGCTTCAGCAAGCCCACAGTATTGATAATAGAGACTGCTGAGGTAGGCTTTGTCAAGCCTATAGTATTGAAGATAAAGATACTACTGAGGTGGGCTTTGTTAAGCCCATGGCATCAAAGATGAATATACTGCTGAGGTAGGCTTTATCAAGCCTACAGTATCCCTAACAAAGATACTACTGAGGTAGGCTTTATCAAGCCCATAGTCTTGAAGATGAAGATACCACTGAGGTAGGCTTTATCAAGCCCACAGCATTAAAGACAAAGATACTGCTAAGGTAGGCTTCATAAAGTCTATGGTATCAGAGATGAAGATACTCCTGAGGTAGGCTTTGTTAAGCCTACAGCATTGAAGATAAAGATACCACTAAGGTAGGCTTCAGTAAGCCCATTGTATTGAGGACAGAGATACTGCTGAGGTAGCCTTTACTAAGCCCACAGTATTGAGGATGAAGATACCCCTGGGGTAGGCTTCAGCAAGCCTATAGTATTGAGGATAGAGATACCACTAAGGTAGGCTTCATCAAGCCTATAGCATCGAAGACAAAGATTCTACTGAGGTAGGCTTTGTGAAGCCTATGGTACTGGAGATGAAGATACTGCTGTGGTAGGCTTTGGCAAGCCCATAGTATTAAGGATGGAGATGCCACTGATGTGGGCTTCATCAAGCCCATGTTATTGAGGATAGAGATCTCATTAAGGTAGGCTTTGTCAAGCCCCCTCTTATCCTGCTCCTTAAATACACCAGTAAATACATTTAGTTAGATAAGGAATGATATTATTTTAACCTTATAGAAGCAATTTCATGCAAGTATCTCTTTTAGGTTCCTTCTAAGGTAGTACGACTATGCTGAACACTGATCATAGACTTAGTAAAGATTACCTATAATCATCATAGGTTTAACCTCCTATTCGATCTTTGATAAAACTTATATATTACCTCTATAGCTAATCATACTATAACTATTAGTTTAACTTTAAACAAGTTTATCAAAGCCTCTATTATGCTATACTATACTGTACAAACTCATGTAAGCCTTATATAACTATCAGGTATGGCCCTTTCATAGTTTAGGTAATACTACTATAAAATCAGTGTTTGTAATAACATAGTAGACTGTTATTAAAACTCTTTATATTGTAGCAGATTAAGGTAAATCCTGACACTCCTATGTATATGAATATATCTTTGCTCTTAATTAAGTATAAATGCCCTGTACATACAATAGTGACTAAAGGAATCTAAATTCCTATATAACTGTAGTCAGTAAAAACTTTGAAAATATACCAGTTATAGAACTTTTAACTAAAATTGTAAATAAATCCCTTGAGACTACTGAAAAGTCAACCATAACCCTAAATTCCTATAAGCCTCAAGTACTCTAAAAGTTCACTACTAATCTACTTTACACTATACATATACACACTAATAAGTTCAAGGCACTTGTCTAATAAGTATGAACCTTAACCTAACAATGGCAAAAAGAGACCTAATAGTATAAATCATAGACTAAGCAGCTTAAGACCTCTATAACCAAAGAGCATAACTACCTTACTACAAAATACCAAACATAAATTAAACATATAAGTGTAACCTAAAAGGATAAGCTAACCTCCTTAGAGACTACATAATACAAAATCTAAATACTTAACACAAATCTAAACCTCATATAATCTTACCTAAAAATTCCTAAAGAATAAAGAGCTAAAGTTGAAAGCCTTCAGGCTATTGTTAAAGAGTATAGGGATAAGTTACCCAAGCTTTAAGCTAAGCTCAAAGCACTTGAAAACTACCTAACTGAGTAATTAACTGAGACTCTAATACTATTATGAATACTGACTTTACAGTGTTCTTACCCTATGAACCCAAGGGCCCTATATGATAATAGTATGAAATTATGTTATTAACTTATCATTATGCCTACACTTATATACCACTATTGTGGTGTATTGAGGAAACCTCTGTAGCAAGGTTACATATTATGGCATGGCATAGTGTGACTCAGTAATAGACTCTGACTAACTCTTTTTGAGACAGCCCTGCAGTTACCATGTGATTAGTTAAATTGGTATAGCACAAGAGTGTGGTCTAGTCAACTCCATCAGCTATAGTTCTGACTTGTCAGGTTCATATCGCCAGAGGGTAGGATCGGATAGTAGATTAGGCCCATGATGATCGTAGGTGATCATAATCAAGCATTTTTTAAGTTTCTTGTGTGATTTCACCACATCCGAGGAGGCAAGACACACTTGCATGAAAATGACTTTATGGGGATCTATGCGATCATTTTCTAGCAAAACCATTAGACAGAAAAGCATTCTTGAATATTTAATTCAATAGAGTACATCCTCATCTTATTTATTATACTGAAGCCTTTTTTTGGATAAAACCTTACGCTTGGACTGTATCACTCGCGACGACTCCTCCGACACACCGCCCGACACTCCTCTCATGGTCGCCGACAGCGATGCAGTAATTTTACCATTACTATCAGCTGCATAATGCAATGGTGATGTAGGACTTTTGTACTAGGTACATGTATATGTACCTAATATGAATTGCTTCATACATGTATACACTACTCGTTTCAATTACATTATCTCGAGATGCCGTCCGGAATACCGGAAATTTTCCTACCTTCGATTCTCTTAATTCTATGTGTATATACTGTTCCGTACATCATCCCCGACATGTTTGTAGAGTTGAAAATCCCGGTATTACTACCGAATGCGACCATGATTTCAACTGTCGCTAACGTAAAAACGTCTCCTAAACCCTGTAGCCTATCGAGTGATATTTCATGATGTTTCTCTACTTTTCCCTGCGCAGCACAAAAAGGAGCTTAATGCCCCCAATTTTCTTGCGCGGTAGTGAAGGATAGTGGCTACGTCGTTTAAAGTTGTGTAGAATTTGTCTGGCCAGCTGCATCAAATCGCCTGCCGTATATCCCGGCCTTCTACATCGCCTCAGTTGTCACTGCACCTATTCACAAAATGGTCCAAAAAAGTTTAAAAAGGAGATTACCAGGAAAGTTTACTACTTCGGGATGATAAGAAAAACAGAAGCTTCCGCGATTTCAGTAAATGGTGTTGTATGATTGTGTTTATATTTGAAGTAGTTTATAAGAAAGATAAAATTTGCTACTTGCTAGAGCAAAAGAAAGGGAATTGCGTACGAGCGCCTACTTATATACACTTCTGTTATACTACAACAAAGGGCAAGTGTGTTCCAGGGCGGGGCGCAAACGTGCGCCAAGGAAAGATGAAATAGGAAAGAGAAACTGTGCCCTCATCCGGTCAACCAGACAACAGTATTTATTGATATCGACCCTACGCTTGATGTGAACCCAACGGGATGTTAAAAACCCCAAATGAGAGCTTGGGGTTTCCATATGCAACTCCTTTAATGACTCATTTGATGTTTAGAGCTTCCCAAGGAACTATGGTGATTGCACCATACTTGGGAAGTTTACCTTCCCCGAGTGATAACACATGATACTCCTCCGAAGGAAACATAAGCTGGAATTTTAACTTAGACGGAAGATAAAGCTTCTCTCAGAATCATGATCGTTTTTAGATCAGTCTACGCTAGCATATCTGGAGCCAGGACCTTGAAAAATCTGAGATCGAAAATGGGGTTCGTGTTACCTGCAATTTCCACATTCCCCCCTGATGCGACAAGGGTTGAACTGCTGCTGTGGGGTTCCTTCTATAGACTAAAGAGCAAAACAAACGACCGGAAAGAAACTGCTGTTGCAGAAAAGAGGGTGAATTCAAAAATGTTAGTGATACTTATTGAGCTGGAAACTATTCGAGTAGCCGTTGGTCGGCACTCTCGAAGCGGTTGAAAAAACGTAGACGGTGATAGTTTTAAATAGTTTTTATGATACAATTGTAAAATAGTTTAAATTTTTTTTTTTTTTTTCTATTTTTTTGCCTTTATAAATGAGAAGCTCGCTTAAATACCCACTTACCATCAATATCGCGTACCCATACCATCAAGTTCTCATAGATCAACAACCTCCTCTCGCCGCAAAGCCATTAGCGTCTTAAACGCATACAGCTACATACGTGTATACATACATACATACATACATACATACATACAAACAGCTGGGTCGAGAGAAAGGAAGAGGATAGCTCGACCCTCTCCCAGGCAAGCAAGCCAGCTAAGCTGCAGGGTCAGCGACAGTCGCCAGACGGCTGCAAGATCTCGAAACTCACCTCAACTACAAAATGCTTGTGTCAAGCTGCAATCCCTCTTCCCAGGTTTTAGGCAACTCCAGATAGTTTCTCTGGTTAGCTCTGGCCCGTTATTGTGGGACTCACCCCTCCACAATTGAGTTCCTACACCTGCGTTCGATTTCGGGTCACCTCCCAATGCAATTACGGATCGGAGGAAAGTGTCGTTAACGGAGGACGGTTGCAGAACTGCACTAAAACGAAACATACGAAGCGTTAATGACCGGTACCATATCACGCCCTATCTTTTTTATTGTTATTTTTGTCATTTTATAATGCGCGAGACTGACATTCCTTCTGGTATGTTATCTTACTAAAACTAGTGTACGAAGCTTCTCCGGCAGCAACTTCATCGGGAACACCTAATCTGATACTGTAACCAAGCTCTATCGTGTAAATAATAACGATGGCTTTAAATAGTAACGACGGCTCGCAATGATCTATCACTTAGACTCGAAACTGGTGATAAAATCGGCCAATTCACTGAAGGATCAATGTGTTTCTTTGTCCTTATCTTTTTCACCATCATCGCGGGTTGCATTGGCGTGGCCGTATACGGTGTGAGCGAGCACGCTATCTTAGCTTTGGAGATATCCGGGATGGGACATACATGTGGAATTGTCGAAATGTCATAAGGATAAAGTAAAATCTAGTCTTCCACAACCTAGAGCTTTGTGCGAACCAAAAATGTTATGCCAAAGAGTGTCCTGTTATAGCAGCAGCAAAAGTACCGGGACAGTACTCCTGCTATTGGTTGAGGCAGTTGCGGACGTGGACAGATCTTCTCAACAAGGATAAGTTTTGAAACGGGTAACTGGTTTGTGTCATTTTTTTATATTTTTTATATTTTTTATATTTTTTTTATATTTTTTTATATCTTTATATAAATGTATATGTTCTGACCTGGTTGGCAAGTATCTCACTTAGCGGATGAAGGTATACCCTGACGCTCCTATGTATGCGACTATGTCTTTGTTCTTAATTGAATGTACACGCCCTGTCCATACAATAGTGACCGAAGGAGTCCCAAGTGTGGCAAGTATCTCACTTGGCTAATAGGTTGACCCATTGGCAAACTGGTTGACTGATTGGCTAACTGGTTAACTTTCCCACTGGGTTAACTCAATCGGTAAGCTGACCCAGATAGCGAGTAAATATATTTTGCATGAAAATTTTGTAGCTTATCTGTTTTCCAAGTTACCTACTCAATAATCTTTGTTTATTTTTAAATTTTATCTTCTATTTTTTTTTTTTCAAAATAACAATCTCTCTTCTCCCTTTTCCATCTATTCAAATATGAATAAAAACTATGCTGTGACTATAATGTACATTATCCTCTATTCCCCCACCACATAATGTATAACAAATATGCATAAAAGCCTATCTCCCTAACCTTATCGTGAAAATAAAAATTATACACTATATAGATATTATCACATATTGTAACTAATCTTCTAATATTACCTTCAGATTCTCTCTTCTACAGTAAATTATACTAATATTTTCTCTGTACCTAGTTTATATAATAAGCTTGTTTGTACCTCCCTTTCCTTTATGTCCTCTAACAGCTTCTCCCTCTATTCCTATATCTTTTATATATATATTCCTCCTATATGCTTTATTGTTCCCATTATCTCTACATTATAATAAATAACTCTCCTTCCTCTTCTCTTACAAAACTCTAGCATACCTTACTAGTATATAAAATCCATCTTGTTATATGATATCACTACTATCTCCTTAGTATTACTCTATAGTAATGTCATTAATCACCCTACCCTACACTGAGTACAAAATATGCTTTACTTAGGAAGCATAGTATAATTTTAATAGGTATCTACATAATCTAAACTTTTACAACAAGTTATAGTTTTTGAATAGAAGAAATCAAATTTTTATTCATTGAGGTTATGAAGTTTCTAGATTATCTAATGTTATAAATTCTCAAATCATAGAGTTAGTGGCATAGGATAGGTTAGTTTAGTATTAAAATAGTAGACTCTAGAATGGGATATAGATAAGGAAGTATTTTCCTATTTATGTATGAATTTAGTTGATTATTTGCATTGGCTTTAGAGATGGAGGTCATTTTATTTTCTTTTTCTATACAAATTAGTGTTTGATTTTCACGGCTAAAGGTAAAGTATATAGAAATAATTTTTTTTCTTCCCTTATTGGTTTATTTAATTTATTTATTTTGTCAAGTAGTCAGGATGCAAGAAATTATCTTTTCAAGATGAAATAATAGTGGTTGTAGCTTTGAGAAGAAAATATATAGCATGAGTGATAAAGAAGCTCAAAAGTTTTCATGTAAAAATATTTACTTGCTGTCTAGGTCAACTTGACAACTAGGTTGACCCAGTGGCAAAGGTAACCACTTGGCCAATAGGTTCATTGCTAATGGGTCAACCCATTGGCCAAGTAAGATACTTGCCAACTGGGTCAGAATATATATATT
>JABYPW010002407.1:0-11422 GCA_016880775.1 Phymatotrichopsis omnivora | reverse complement strand
TGCAGTAAAAGAAAAAAAAAAAAAAAAAAAAAAAAAACAGAAAGGAAGGGAAAAGAAACCCTGCAATGCAACATGGTGCAAAGACATTTTAGAAGTCGTCATCGAACGAGATACCGCCCTCGCTCGTGCTCTCAATAACATCCTGCTTCTTCGTCGTGGAAGCCATGACACCAGCCTTCTGGTAATCGCCTACACGCTTCTCAAAGAAGTTTGTCTTACCCGCAAGCGAGATAGACTCCATGAAGTCAAAGGGGTTGGTCGAGTGGTAGTACTTGGAGTTTCCAAGAGCGACAAGGAGACGGTCAGCAACGAACTCGATGTACTGCTTCATGAGCTTCGCGTTCATTCCGAGAAGTGCGCAGGGTAGAGCCTCGGTAAGGAACTCCTGCTCGATCTCGACGGCCTCGACGATGATGTCTTGGATGGCCTTCTGGCTAGGACGATGCTTGAGGTGGGAGAAGAGAAGGCAGGCAAAGTCGGTGTGCAGTCCCTCGTCACGGGAAATAAGTTCGTTGGAGAAGGAAAGACCAGCCATCAAGCCACGTTTCTTGAGCCAGAAGATGGAGGCGAATGATCCACTGAAGAAGATACCTTCGACAGCGGCGAAGGCAACGAGACGTTGAGCGAAGGTCGAGTTCTTGTCTTCGATCCAGCGGATAGCCCAGTCGGCCTTCTTTCTGATGCAGGGAACTAACAAAAATTAGCATCGGTCGTGGAGATATACAGGAGGGAACTTACTAGTATCCATAGCATCGAATAAGTATGTCCTCTGCTTCGGGTCTTTGATATAAGTATCAATGAGCAGTGAGTAGGTCTCGGAGTGAATGTTTTCCATCATGATTTGGAAACCGTAGAAGCATCTAGCCTCGGGAGCCTGAACCTCGTTGCTGAATCGCTGGACGAGGTTCTCGTTAACGATTCCATCAGATGCGGCGAAGAAGGCGAGGACGTGGGAAATAAAGTATCGCTCGTCGTCATTTAATCTGTGGTTCCAGTCGTGAAGGTCTTTTGAAAGGTCGATCTCCTCAGCAGTCCAGAAGGATGCTTCGGCTTTCTTGTACATGTTCCAAATCTGCAATCACGGGAACGCGTGAGTATGCATGTTACGCGCTTCAATTAAAATGCGACCAGGATTTGGCAACCCGAAGGAACGGGACAAACCTCATGGTACTTGATAGGGAACAGCACGAAACGATGCTTGTTCTCGACGAGCAACGGTTCATCGGCTTCCTCGGGCTTCAAGGTGCTGGGAAGATCGACCAATTTCTTCTCTTCCGCGGCAGGCTTTGCCAGTGATGATTTGGCTTTTTCGAACGCGGCATTAAGGTTGGTCTTTGCGGCGGTGACATCGTCAACTTTCAGGTTGGACATGATAACGGTAGCCTAAAAAAAAGACGCGTTAATTGACGTCCCGATACGCATAAAGATGATGATGATGTAATGGAAGCGTGCCTTCTTGGAGGGGGTCATGTTTGTGGTAGACATCGCGGGACAGTTGAAAGAATTAAGTGGGGTAGAATCAAAGACGAAGGTAGCAAAGATGATCAAGGATTTAATGCGTGAAGAGGTAGTATCAATGTTTCGTGGGGATGGTGCAGCAGAGAGTTGGGGATGGTGAAGTGGTGTGGACGGAGCGCCGCAAAGAGGGGAAAGCCAATTTATAGCGGCAAGCAAAGAATCCGAGATCAATAAATCTTCCATGCAACAACGCGTTTCGGCCTTTTTTTTTTTTTTTTAACTCTTTCAGCCGAGCAAGGCTCGACGCGTCTTTCCCCTCTTCTTCAGCTTGCCCACAAACCAGTACGTAACGGGCAGCAGGACAACTTTGGTACTCTGCACTAAGGAGCCAATCATTGCGTGATGCAACTACTCTGCAAGGGCAAATTTGTGCATTTCACCAAGAAATCATTATCAGATGGCCTTAATATCTTCATGCAACCCTAACCCAGCCCAAGTCTAAGCCAATCTCCGTTTCCACGCCGCACGAAGTTGACAACAACGCGCGAAGTCAGGGATGGAACGCGGTTCTTCCAGTGCCTACATACCGTACTCGGGTGTGCACAAAAGTGATCGCAATCTGATAAAATTTGATGCAGGGCTGCTCTGCGCCTATTATATAGCGTTTTTCCTGCTCATCACTGTGAGGAAAAAAGTGATCGCAACCCTATCCTATTGGGCTGATCTCGCGCCCAGACAGAACGATTGGCTCGGAAAGAGTTGCGATCATTTACCCTCACACCCAAGTACATGCAATGTACAAGACTAATACATGTACATACATGTATGTAACGATGCCACGGAGAGGCTATGAGTCTTGCTCAGCAGTCAGGCAAGAACTTACACCAGCCTGACAGTGCAGAGAACACGTGCCTTCATCCCTACGCGCAGTCACATGATTTGCCGATACCTCCCCTCAATTACAGCTCTTCCCGAACTGGAACCCACTGCTGGCGTCAAGTTAACTGCCGTCGAAAACGCCCAAAGTTACCCAGCGGTCCCAGTGCTGACATTGTGCCATAATTAAACGGTTCTTTTTCAAATTTCCAATCTTCATTTCAGGGAATTAGAGAGTTCGCTGTAGCGATCCAGTAAACATAGTGTGAGGCGCGTCAAAACAACATTATAGTTAAACTACCACAGCAACTCGTCGGTTGAAACTTTCAGGATTCGGACCCGTTCTCGTTGAATTAATAATGGTACACACTAGATCAGACTTCGATCCCGATTTCAGAATGATCCAGTACTCTACATACATGTAGTAGGATACATGAGAAGTGGGGTACATCTGCTGGGCTTGTAAGTATGTACCGGAAATTTATTTCGGTTTAATCAAATCAGCCTTGCTTTCACTTACCTGCATATGCTTGACGTATTTCACGTATGTAGCTCTACAACGAAGATCGTGGTAAGCTGCGTGTGTATATTTAGGTTCCCTACGAAAGTTATCCTCCTTTCGGGAAATCTTATCACGGGCAGGCAAGATTTGGGAAGTATAACCGTATTTTTTCAAGGAGTGCTACATAAGAGGGAATGAGGGTTGCAAAGAACGATATTAATACAATAATTAGTATGAATACGACCAGGAATGGCATATCTGCGATCTCCCACGGAGACGTTGGGTGGTGGATGCCAACACATATGTAATACTGAAAACTA
This sequence comes from Phymatotrichopsis omnivora, assembly GCA_016880775.1. Classification (NCBI taxonomy): domain Eukaryota; kingdom Fungi; phylum Ascomycota; class Pezizomycetes; order Pezizales; family Rhizinaceae; genus Phymatotrichopsis; species Phymatotrichopsis omnivora. The sequence goes on along the minus strand of JABYPW010002407.1, from coordinate 8,266 downwards.
CTTATGCCGCATGAAGCCCAAAGATATATGTATATCACAGCCAACAGTTAATTACATGTACTCCCAGAACCATCACCAAATGCAAGTACGCACATGCACACCCAACAAGGGCAACAAAACTGGGATGTCCTGGTGATATCTGCAGCGGCTGCTTGGAAACAAAGAACAGGCGTAATAGAAGTGGGCTCTGTTATGTAGAGCACAGTGCATGATTCCAATGTATCCCACCACAACCTTCCCCCCTCCACTGTCCATCCAAGATCTCGAGCTTCCCCAAATCGGCTCAAATGCCAGCCAATTCATATCATCATCCAATCCTCTAAAGAGTGGGCAAAGTCTAATAAGATTCTTCGAGTTCTATGTACATATACGAATTTAACCTTCTGATTAAGTTTGTTTCTCCAACACCGGCACTACGTCAAACCTCAACTCTACCCCGCACACTAAACTCGCTGCGTGTCGCAGGGTGCTTGATGCACAGGCGCGCCAGGAGAGGCGAGGGCTACATAAAGGAGGGGTTTTTCCTCTCCTTCCCTGGCAGCAAATTATTAGCGTCGGCGGAATCGCGCGGGGGGCCCACACTAAATCACAAGTGATAACTCGGCGCCCGCCAAGATCATATTAAGACTTATGCAATACATTTTAGTGCGATTGACAACATCATGAAGAGAGCTAAGGGGAACGTATGTACACGTAGATTCTTTTTCCGTAAAAATTTGCCTCAACGATACATCGATCACCAAAATAACGCATATTCTATAATCATTTCCAAACCAATCGATTCTACTTTTTTTTTTTTTTGCTCCCAGCAATACATACAGCAATGACATCGGTTATTATCGAAGTTTGGCGGCACTAGCCTTTCGAACTCGAGAACCTAGTTTCTCTCACGGAGGAACAGTTCACATTTTACTGGCCTTATTGCGAGTCTATATACACGATACGCAACAAGTGGAATTGGACGATAAAAGAGCGATGTTGCACAAGCTATTACGTTGTCAAAAACCGGGGAATCGAGAACAGCGCGCGCGACACAGCTTCACCCGGTATCAACAAAACAGCACGTCGAGATACAACCTTTTTTCTTGCCCACCAGTGCGGTGTCCGTATTATTGTACAACGATTCTCGATCCCTAAGCGATAAATATACGGTATATAAATCTCGATTAGCGATCCTGTCAAAGTTGCTTCATGCGCCTGCCCGGAGACTCTAAGTACAGTATGTACATATGGAGTCGTTGTTTTCGCTGTTCGTGTTTGTGCTTGAGCACTGGTGGAGGATCCGAGACATGCAGTGCAGGGGTTGGGTCCACTTGTGGTTTGGTATTCGCCCTTTGCATATTTGCATCCTTGCGCCGACGCTAAAAGTTTGCTGTCGGAGAATGAGCCCAACTTTCCCACTTCCGCGCTCCAGGGTGGCATTATGACTACATGCATTATCTCTATATACATCTCAGCACAAAACATGGATACATGTTAGCGGTGTTTCTGTCGAGGTAGCGAGCGATGTCAATAATACCGATAGAATTTCTCTTTCAAAATTTGATTGTCTTGTGTGGGATCGGTTTTGGTGGGGCGTTGCGATGTTGTTATCCGAGTTGGCTTGGGTTGGGTGTGCATGTACATTCATATGTGCCGGGTGTTGGAGAGAGGAGTGACATTTGTATTGCGGGTCTTTGCGTATCGTCATTTTATGCCACTCGAAGACACTGTTCTGGGTTTTGATCTTGCCATATCTCATTTTTTTTACATTTCGTCGTTTGCTTGCCTACATTGTGCGCGCCTCTCGCAATCAAAACATTTACCTTCGTTACCCCTTCCGGTTTCAATCCACCTTTTGCTTCCTTTCCCTATTGGTTCTTTCTATTCGCGTTTATTTTTCCGCGCTAGTCCTCGGGTTTGTTTCGTGGGAGACGCGACGATGTTTATCGGCCAATTGTATTGTGTTTGTTTGCGCGTGGGTGCAGAGGTTGAATTGATTCGTTGTTTTTTGTGTTAGGGTGTGGAGGGTAAATGATCGCAACTGTTTCTGAGCCAATCGTTCTGTGTGGGTGCGAGATCAGCCCAATAGGATAGGGTTGCGATCCCTCACAGTGAGCGGGAAAAGCGCTAATAGGAGCGGCCCTGCATCAATGGGTGCTCTACCATACATTTTTATCAAATTTTATCAGATTGCGATCACTTTTGTACACACCCCGTGTACATGTACTAGTACGGGCATTTGCAGAATGTAAAGCACGTCTGGTACTTTTGTTACAGGCATGTGACTCTTGCATTCCGCACTCTATGCCGTACTCTACATATCAGCTCTCGGGCAACAACCCACTTTCCACACCCTACCACCCACAACCACGGCTTCTCGAGGCCTCCGTAATGCGGCTCTGCAATTACTACGTTTCACCATCCGATTTCAGCTTGAGAGAAAAAGCGGTGGAAAAAATGTTCCATTGCTCATAAATTTTCAGATTTACTACACTAAGCGTATACCCATTACATTACGACTTTCAACACCGGAAATCAAAACGAAAAATATCCATACTTGAAAAAAGGAATGTAGAGAACAGGAAGAAGGGAGAGAAAGAGGGGGAAAAAAAAAAAGCCAACAGTTGTTACAACTCCAACGGGGATCAGCAAATGGAGATTACAAAGATAAAAAAAAAAATGGGGGAAAAATGGAACAGACTGCCTCCGGTACTACCCATCGCCTGACCTTCCCAGAAGACCTGAGAAAATTGCTGATGAAATTACATCCACCCAAAAATATATATATATAATGAGGAAATCTCAAAAGGAACGGTACTCTCCACACTCCTCCATATTAAATCGCCGTTCCGACTCTTCCAGTTCCAGTCGCCGACGCATCCATTCCCTCGCCCAACGGCTTATTCAAAGTGTAGTCACCCAGTCTCCCCGCAGGTTTTCCTCCCACACCCTCCTCGGCGATTCTCTCCCCAAATCCTGAGGCAGTCCTATGTTTCTCCTCAACCCCGCCCATTCCACCGGCACCGCCAGCAGCAGCCGACCCATCTCTGTATCCAACATTTACATCTCCAAGGTAGCCGCTATCCCGGCTCTCTCTCCCAAGACTTGCAGTCTCTCGCTCTTTGAGGGCGCGTTTAGTGGCAAAGGGAGACTTCCTGGTAACTGGTGGAGGGTTCGAGACATGCGTGGTTGGCTGCGCAGACCCGAGAGTAAAGAGCTCGTTCTCCCACCTGTCGCCGCTGCGGGCTTGTTCATCGAGTTCGGTGGCCCTGGTGGAAATTCCGCCAGGGAGGGAGATGTGACGGAAGATGGAATCCTCCTTTTTAATGGCAACGTTGAGCTTCTTGTCCGCGGTCTTGTGCTCGAGCTGTTCCCGACGAATCCTAAGTTCTCGCTGAGCAGCCTGGTAATATTTTGCGTAGATATTCTTGACGTGCTCCGGGTCCGGATTCCGCTTGGCTTCCTCGTCGATCCTTTGCTCTTCCTGGTAGATTCTCCAGGCGAGAGCATCGAGTTGGGAGAAGGTGGTGCGAATTTGCTTCTCAAGTATCTTTGTCATGGCCGGCTTCATGATTTTGAGGAGGAGCGGCTTAAAGATGGTGAAGACTGCTTTGTGATTAGATTTCTTGAGCTTGATTTTCATGTGCGAGATGTTAGCGTCGACCGACTCGACTTTGAAGAAGTTTGCCCGGTCTTGTTTGTCGGCGGTGGCGAGGTTGAGCTTGAAATTGAAGCCGTCGCCGCCGAGAAAGACATCGGCGATTCCGGTGTCGGTGATGGAGGGGAAGCCTTGCTTGCGCTTGATGTAGAAGCCCACGTCTTCGAAATGTTAATATAATTCATATATTGGAAGTGGGAGAGTAGGACACATACCTCGGAGGTCACATTGGATTTGGCTGGCACTGATCATAACATGCTGGCGGCGCTTATTGGGAACCGATTTCCGGCCCCATCTGAAGTACGAATCACTGGCAACTTCGAAGACGTTGGGCATGAGGTTATCGCTCTCAACAATGATGTTCTCGACGACGACGTCAACCTTATTATCCGAATACTCGATTCTGGGAAGCGGAATATATCTCGCGGACGCAAACAGATCCGGGACGATGACGCCAGTAACGTCCTTCAACAAATGCTTCTTAAACACGGGCTTTCCATTCTCGTCGTTTCCAAGATCGTTGAACAATTTCTGCATCGCCTTTCTAAATCTCTGATTATCCGCATCGTTTTGGAATTGCTCGAAAAAGAACTTGATCTCGTCCACGAGCCTGTCGGTGTGGTCTCTATACCGGTCACGGAGAAGGAAGCTTCCTTGGTCGTACAACCCGTTGTATTCTCGGGTGGACTCATCACGCATGATGTAACCTTCCTCCTTAAGACAGGTGCGGAGGAACCGATTCACGGTGCGGAACCAGGACCTGAGCTCGGGGTCGCGGTCCGCATCACGGTAGATGTCGTTGACGGCATCCATGAGGTCATCAGCGGAGGTGTTGTTTGCGAAACGCTCGATGAGAACTTTAAGATTCTCCTCGGCGGATATAAGATGCGCATCTTTGTGAGCACCCTTGACAGTTCCGGAACCATCGGTTGCAAGGGCTCTTCCGTGACCGCTGTAGTCCTCGGCGAGCCTGAGAAGGGTATCGATTGCTTTCTGATAATCACTGTGACCCTGGATTTCGACGACCATTTTCTTCAGGCGGTAGATGGTCTGGTCGCGGCGTTCTTGAGGTATTCTGCTCTGGAGATAGTTCTTTGTGCGCTCTCGATATTCCCTTGCTTGGTCTTTGCGTTCTTCCGGGAGATTCTCTGACATGCGTTGGCGAGTGTCTTCAACGCCTGCGTGGACCCCGCGCTGAACATTGGCTCCAGAGCCTGTTCCGTAACGTTGCTCTTCAGCGGCACCATTGGCGACGTCGCGAAGTTCTCGAGAATTTTGGGGGTCGGTGGCTTGGGTAACATTTCCTGCGACTTCTTGAACATCCTTTCTGGAGAGGGGCTTGTTTTTGTCGAATTGTGAGCGGATTTGGCCCTTGATGTTTTCCTTCGAAAAGCTGGGAGCTTCATGCCATTCGTTTTCAGGGGCGGGGCGGTCAATTTGGCTTAGCTCGTCTTCGGAAGGATTAATCTTCGTTGCGGTTTTCGTGGCAACGTCGCCGATGATGTCGCGGAGGAGGATGGTAGAATCGCGGAGGAGCTTGCGGAATTCTCTGGACGGTGTTAGCTTGATCATGAGATATCACTCGGATATCGTACGCACCCATTGGTAATGACCAGCTCTCCCAGTGTTCGGAGTCCTTCCAATCCTTGCTGGCGATCTCGTTCAATGGTAGATTTTTCAACGGGAGCGGTGGGGGCGGTGGTTTCGGGACCGCCTTTGATACCGAGCTGTGTGGTGTTATAGATGAATTCCTGCAAGGCTTGATCGTGGTTCTTGATGAGGAGGAGCCGTTTCGCTTCGTCAACGGCATTGCGGAAGTCTTCGAGGATTACGCGGCCTTCTTGGGAGAGCTTATCGTTGGGGTTTTTGAGCTTTTCGTGCTCAACGAGGGAGGTGAGGGCAATGTCGATATGTCTGTTGGTGGGAAGCTTGCCGTTTGTGAACGCTGGGCATTGTTAATGGCGTTTGGTGAATTGAGCGGAGGAGAGGGAAATATACCTTTGTAGATTCCGTACAGACGCAGAAACCTCTCGACATCACGGTCCCGCTGCTGCGGATCCATCGGACGGTTCACGCGAGCGGTGCTCATGATGATTACGGTGGTTCAGATGTCGGTATCAAGCACGCTGGGTATTGTATCGAGTCGTCAAGCACGAAAAGCAAAAGGGAGAAAAAGGGGGGGAAACGCGAAAATAGTGAATTGGGTTTGCGGTGTTTGTGTGGAGTGCACAGTGTCGGGGAAAGCGCGGAAGAGCTTAAGATACGGCGATACGACACCGCCTTTATAAGATTTCTTGCGGTGGACGGGCCAGGGACAGCGCCGGAGAAACAGCGGACTGGCATGTGCTCAGAGCAATGCAGGAAATTCAGAGAGAGGGGGGCAGATGTCATAGATTCTACATACACGATGGAACGCAAGGTCCACAGCACCGTACCGTCAGGGAAAGACGATGTGGCTGAGAGAGTGCGGAGGGTTGGAGGACGTGCGCAAGAATGACTTCATTCGCATGTGAGCGGGGAATTGGGGCCGGATTTGCTGGTTGGCGGACAGCGAGAAGCGGCCTTTGCGGATGCGGTGAGGGAGGCCAAGAAGATGGCCCGTGTGCATCGAATTCTTGATTTGCCGTTGGCAACGTTGCTCGAGGGTGCCGAGTAACGTTGCATCAGAGCAGATGGATACCCGATTACATGCAAGCCGTTGTGCCGCCGCATTCTCATCTGCCTAGATGCAAATATTTTTTTTTTTTTTTTTTTTTTTGAAGTGTGGTGCTCAGCGATCTTCTCGACGTCGTACCTTGCTTTGCATATGGATGTCGAGGAGCGCAATTCCTACAACCCACGCACGCACACCTAAGCTGGCCATCTCCTCCGCTTCCGTATCCATGGAGGAAGCTCCCATGCGCTGTGCAAGCCAATGATGATGATGCATCCATGACGTAAGGTGGGCTGGAAAAGTGCGAATTACGTAATATTCATCGATCGTATCATCGTCACTAACTCCTCATGTCAGAAGCTTGGCGGACGTGGGGCAAGGTTGCAGTGTTCTCCGCAACCCTCACCCTTCTGTCGGTGTTCTTTCACACCCCACGCGCGAACAACTACCAGGAACGCCTTTGCAGTGGCCCATCGATATGGCGCGCGTTAGAAGGGCACCGAGGAAGCGACAGACGATGCTAAACTTTACGTCCGCTTCCTCCAATGTCGGTGCTCGTACTTCGTCGCCGGTTGGGAGTGCAAGCTTGCCCGTTCGTAAAGAAGCTCCGAAGGAATTGCGGGACAGGAAATTTGCGGTCGTTATCGATAATCGGGGATGGGATCGTGCTGGGAAGGGTAAAGGAGGGCTGGCAGAGTGGATTGTGCCGAAGGGATCAACTCCGGAGAACGAAGAAGGAGGTGGGATGAAAGAAGTGGTGATTCTTTCTAGCGACGAGGAGAATGTTTTGCATCAGAGTGGCAAGCAGAAGGAACCTGCCATTAACTTCGCCGATGATGCGCTCAAAGCGCTTCCGGAAAGCTCTAATCGTGCCAACGGGAGCATATTTCCCGCTATCAACCTCTCTTCTAACTCCGATACCGAGGCCATCTCGGCACGTAAGCACAAGGGGAAGCGATCCGCCCTTCTCTCCTCGGATGACGATTCTTACCCTGTCACAGCTCGGAAGAGGATTCAGAGGAGTGAAATTGCCGCCGACGACGACGAAAACTCTGGCTCGGAATTCCAAGATGTTGCGTCGCCTAAAGACAATAAAGGGAAGCGACCGGTGAGGGGGGAACCTAATGAGGACTCTGGCCCAGAATTCGAAGACGCCCCACCGCCCAAACGTGGTATAAGGAGAAGACTGATTAGGGGGGGACCTGAGAAAGACTCAGTCCCCTTACCACAGAAGAGGATTCGCATAAAGGACGAGTTTATGAATGTCGATGGGGACGAGGATGAAAATTGGATGGATAGTTTTGTGCCAAGAGAGAAGGTTAAAGATAAAGCGAAGGGGAAGGAGCTTACCCAGCCTGGTCCTTCGAATTCGGTGCAGAGGGTTGGGAAGGAGAAAGATAAAAGGAAGGGCAAGGAACGTGCCCAGCCTGGTCCTTCAAATACAGTACAGGAGGTTGCGAAGGGAAAAGATAAAAGGAAAGGGAGGAAACTCGCTCAACCTGGCATTTTGAACCTGACACAGAAGCTTGTGGGGGATACACCCCTCAGCGTGATACAATTGGAAAAGGAAATCGAGGATGAGAAACTGAAAGTCACCCCCGCAAGGAAAAACATTGCGATGGCAGCACAGGAACAAAATCAAGAACTCAATAACGATGACGAGACCGACGACGACATCCCTATATCCTCCAAACGCCGCGCAAGATACCGGAAATCCCCGCACTATATAATGCTTTCCTCTGCCGACGAGGATGATGCCCCAATCACTCCTGTGGTACAACGTCGACACCGCTCTGTAATCTCGCAAGAGAAATTCAAGGCTGCTGATAAGACAAACAACGAAGAAAATGGAGATGCAGAAGCGGAGAATAGAAGACTGTTGGAGGAAAAGGATTTGGAGGAGGATCAGGAGTTGATTTCTACGACTCGTTGGTTATCCCTTTTTTTTTTTTTTTTTTTTTTTTTTTTGGTTT
>JABYPW010002406.1:0-11422 GCA_016880775.1 Phymatotrichopsis omnivora | reverse complement strand
GCAGGGTTTGTGTGTAGAACTGGAGGTCTCTGTATCTGATGTACAAATCGCCTGTAAGAGGGGCAGTGTGCATCGAGACTACGTCTCCCATTCCAGGTTCATCACAGATTGCGGGGGAAAGGCCGGACACCTCGAATGAGGCGAGCATTGTTTTCATGGCGGCGGCTTCGTTCCTTGCATCTTGTGAGGGGGTAGGAGGGGGGGGGGGTGTGGGCTGTGTAGACTGCGGGCGTCGCGGCGGCATATTGCGACGTTTGACGATGCGATATAGATACTAATAGCTGAGAACTAAAATGTAGGGGGTAGTTTGAAGGTGCGAAGGAGCCTGAACATGAAGTGACCAATGACTATCCTTAAATACCCTTTCTATCCAAAGAATGAGTCATCAACAACATAGGAGATTACATAAGAAATATAACCTGAAAGAAACCTTCAGAACCTCCATGACTCATTCTAAAATCATCTGACGTGATCGTAATATTCATAGGAGTCGTAATGGAAAAGATCAGCATTATGGTATAAGCTTAGATCGCCGATGTCAGGTAAGATCATCATCATGTGATTACTGGCTTGATCAGCTTGAGTTATACTAACCGCGAGTGACTAAGTCATAGGAGTTACTCAAGTTGTTCCAATCATGTGAGGTATGCTTGTCAGAAGATGACGGGTAAGTCAGACCCTGACTCATCTTAACAGAGGTGCCACATATAACTCATCTAGAGGTAGAGCCCATTGTCACATGGTCCTTTCACATGAGGCATAGGATATACTCACTGGAAGTTGCTCATCTAACTAAACTCATTATCATGCGTAGGCCTTAGTACTGTGGCTGTAACACTAATGAGTATGATGGTAGTAGGGATACTTGACACCTATACCTAAGGTGTCTGCTTAGATTACTTTCAAGCTCTAGTCAGATATAAAAGGGGATACCCTTATATAATAGGAGGTATCAGTTACAAGACTGTAGTAGTTCTAAGAAGGATAATTTATAGTTTAACCTGTGGTTATCTTAAGCTACTCTAATAACTCTAGAGCCTGTTGCTATATCTACTATGGTATTATACTAGTACCTTAGTAAGGAGTAGACCTCTACTCTCTAACTAGTATTTAGGAGCTGTAGAACCTAGTTATTCATGTAATTAAGTTTATGTATAACATCATAGTTCTATATACATCAAAGTGATTTAGGCTTCCAACTTTACAGTAGTCTCAGTAGGTAGGTGAGTAAGCAAGGGCCCAGTTAACTCATTACTGGTGTCTCTTTCCTATAGCCTAAGATCGAATACTAAGTAGTATTATGAGTAGCAAAGTGCTAATAAGTGTAACAGTGGTAGGGACACTTGACACCTATTTATAAGGGGTCTGATCAGGTTAATTTCAAACTCTAGTTAGATATAAAATAGATCCCTTCTTATTCTAGGAGGTATCAGTAACAGAGTAGTGGAAGTTCTAAGAAGGATAATCAATGGTTTAACCTACAGTCAGCATAAGCTAATCCAAGGACTTCGTAGCCTATTGCTATGTCTACTGTAGTATCAGACTATTAGATTTATAAGGAGTAGACCTCCAGTATATAACTTGTATTTGGGAGCTGTAGAACCTATTTATTTTGCAATTAAGTTTGTGTATAGTATTCCAGTTCTACTCACATCAAAAGCACTTTAGGCTACTAACTTTACAGCAGTCTTAGGGGATAGGGCAATGATGGTCTAGTGGTATAGCTGTCTTAGTGTCATTGTATGGTAACGTAGAATGTTGTATGTTCAAATCCTGTTCACACTACATATAAATACTATGATTTCCTAGTCAGTTACAGGTTTTATAGCATAAATGAGTTTTCCTTGACTATATATAGATCTCTAATTACTGGTTAAGTCTATGTAAGCAAATTCGATTAATGATCATAATAGCCATATAAAGGTTATCCTAATAGTGCTTAGCAAGTATTACTCCTATGTATATGACTATGTCTTTGTTCTTAAATAAATGTATACACCATATCCATATCATGGTGACCTAAAGAAAAGAATTGTTAGTAGTGTTAGTGGAGCTGGGGAGGAAGTAATAGCCCAGTTACCTTATTACTGGTGTATTTATCCTATACCCCAAGATCAAATACCAAGTCATATTAGGAGTAGCAAAGTGCTAGTGAGTATAACCATAGTAGGGACACTTAATACCTATTCATAAGAGGTCTACTCAGGTTACTTTCAAGTTCTAACCAGATACGAAATGGATACCCTGTTATTGTATGAGGTATTATTCATAAAACTGTAGTAGTTCTGAGAAAGATAATCAATGGTTTAACCTGTAGTCAGCTTAAGCTAGTTTAAGGACTCTATAGCCTATTACTGTGTCTACTTTAGTGTTACACTAGTATATTAGTAAGGAGCAGACCTCCACTTTCTAACTTATATTTGGGAGCTATAGAATATAGTTATTCATACAATTAAGTTTGTGTATACTGTCCTGGTTCTACTCATATTACAGTACTTTAGGCTACTAACTTTACAGTAGTTTTGGTTAAGGGGCAAGGATAGTCTAGTGGTATAGTTATCATAGTGTCGTTATGCAGTAAGGTGCAATGTCATAGGTTCAAATCCTGATTATGATATATACAAATACTATGATTTCCTAGTTAGTTACAGGTTTTGTACAATAATCAAGTTTTCCCTAACCATATATAGTTCCCTAATTACTGGCTAAGTCTATGTAAGCAAATATGACCAATGATTACAATAGCCCCATAAAGGTTACCCTGATAGTGCTTAGCAAGTATTAATCCTATGTATATGATTATGTCTTTATTCTGTAATGAATGTACATGCCCTGTCCATATAATATTGACGTAAGGAATCAAATTGCTAGTAGTCTTAGTATAGGGGTGAGGATAGTCTAGTGGTATAGCTATCTTTATTTCATTATGTGGTAATGCACAATGTCGTAGGTATAAATTCTGCTTGTACTACACATAAAATACCATGATTTCATAGTTAGTCATAGGTTTTGTAGCATAAGTGAGTTTTGCCTGACTATACATATTTCCCTAATTACTGGTTGAGTCTATGTAAGTGAATGCACCTAATAATCTCAATGGCCATATGAAGGTTACCCTAATAGTGCTTATCTACTATTGCTCCTATATATGTGACTATACTCTTCTTCCATCGGTCACAATCTCTAGCGGAGCGGCACTATTTACGAACTTAATCGAATAGCCTAACTAAGAGATGGAGCGATACATCGCTAAGCACCATCAAGGTGACCCTTCATATGTTTATTAAGGTCATCGGTCGCATTCTCTTAAAAGGACTGAACCAGTAATTACGCAACCTTGCACAGTCAGGGAAAACTCGCTTGCGCTACAAAACCCATGACCAACCGGAAATTTGTGGTATGGAATGAGGTGAGCAGGATTTGAACCTACGACATTGCATGTTACCGCACAATGATACCAGGACAGCCATACTACTAGACTATCCTCACCCCCCTATATATGTGACTATGTATTTATTCTTAAATAAATATATATGACTTGTCTATACAATAGTGACTGAAGGAATATAATTCCTAGTAGTCTTGGTAGAATACAATAGTGACCAAAGGAATCTAATAGCCAGCAGTCTTGGTGGATTTCTTCTCTTCCTTCTTTAGCTACAAACTCAATTTCTTATACTATCTTCAAGCCTTAAGAATATACTTTACTTTTTATATATAAGATATTCATCTTACTCTTAGACTCTGCGATAAAAGTGAAAACATAAGCAGTTATAACTTGCTAGTTAAGATATCTGAGTTCACTTATTAACACCCTCTTTCAAAGCTTCTTGTACTAACACTTGTATCTAGATTCTTTATGAGCCTCCTATCATACTCTCTCTCCTGTATCCTCCTCTTAAGCAAGTGCCAGAGATTCTCAATAGGGTTAAGGTCTAGTGACTATATAGGGTAAGGTAACTTTTTCATCTTTTTCTTCTCCCTTACTATAATATATGCATATACTGTATTATAGCTTGTATTATCCTCTATAATGTTAATATCCTTATTTCCTCTTGTTTTCCTCTTATAAAAAGATATTAGGTATGGTTTTAGAACTAACCTAATATACTTTTTAGCACTTATATGCCCTTCATCTAAAATTACCTTCTCTCCCTATATTATAGTAGCCCAAATATGTATTAACACCCTCCTACTCTTCCTAGTAGGTTGAATAATATTTTCCCTATACCTATCATGCATGAACCTCTAAACCTAATCTATTCCTCCCTTTCCTCCTAGATATATACTATATTTATCTGTCTAAATAATGCAGTCCCATTTTTCCTCTTTCCAGTCTCAGTAGGCTTAGCACTACAACAGTCATTCTTGCTTATACCTTTTCATCAAAAGTAGTTTTTTTAGTGTATGTCTACACTACCCACTATACTATTTGATAGTACAGTATGCAGTAGAGATTGAGACTTTAGTGTAGGAGCTTTTGCTAAGGAGGCTTATTCCTATATAGGTATAGATTTTAGGTAAGCAGGTAAGGTAATAGGCTTCATAGGGTGATAATTTCTACGGTCTACCTAGTTAAGGCACATTCTTGACATATAGAACTTGACTTTAGAGTTCTTGGTAGTCTTGGTCTTAGTTTATTAAACCACTAACAGTAGACTTAGGAATCCCTACCTTTTATAATATAAGTATGAACATAGGTATGTAGGAGGTATTAAGGTAGGAGTGTAAGACCAACAGTAGAGTATATTATACTACTGATAATAGGTAAAGAAATTGGCTAAAAGGAAGGTATCAACTCTTTAGTCCAGTGTTTGGTAAACTCTCTCTAAGTTTATAATAAAAAGGCCTTAATTTTAAATGAAAACATTTTCTATAGTACTTGCAAGATACTAATAAAGCTAGAGATGAGGATTTTTATCATGATAGAGAAAATATACAGGCTGAGGCCCTATTTCCTTTATAATTTTTTATGTTCTACACAAATGAAAAATTCTATAAAAGGGGATCTCTATAGTATTAGACTTGTTTTAGGGGCAAGGAAGTGAGGGCCTAGTTAATATATTACTGGTATCTCTTTCCCATCACCCTAAATTCAGTGTCCAAGTAGTAGTAAGGGTAGCAAAGGGCTAATGAGTATGACAGTGGTGGGAACTCTTCACACCACTTCCTAAGAGGTCTGTTTAGGCACTTTCAAGCTCTAATAAAGGCTAGACTAGCCCTCTAGCTCTATTAGGTATAAGACAATAAACGTATGCAGTCCTGAGAAATATAATCACTGGTTTAACCTGTAGGTAGCTTAAGCTAGTCTCTAGACTCTGTAGCCTATTACTATGTCTACCTATGGTATTACACTTCTACCTTAGTAGGGAGTAGACCTTTACCTCTGGCATTAACATAAATAGGAGCTAAAGAACATATGCTTTTGCAATTAAGTTTGTGTACATGTCCCAGTTCTGTAAGCATGAAAGGTGCATAGGAAATCTTAGTATGAGTATTAAACTTATTTCTTCCCTGCCCCTCTCCCTCTTATCTTCTACCTTTAGCATTTTCTAAAGGACTATCTTTGAGCCTAAAGAAATATATTTTGCTATTTCTTCTAAGATATTTATCTTATCTTGACTCTGTAATAAAAGGTACTAAAACAAGTAGTTTTAGCCTAGCTATTAAGATATGTGAGTTTACTCAGTAAGATACTCTTGTAAAGCTTCTTATATTATACTTTGCTATATATCCTCTATGAGTGTCCTATCATACCTAGTAACATTATCAGATATATTAAATACTTATAAGATAATACATTCTCACTTTCAGTTTACTACCCCTAGAGGCTGCAACTATCTGTTAATACTTATAATACCCTCTCTCTTCCTATAAGGTTAAATATAGGTCTTATAGAATATAATATTTGAAGACTAGCAAAAAAAGTTATCCTTCTAAGGCTTACTTATAGTACTAGAGTGATTCTATTTAATAATAAGTATCTTGTAAAGTATTCCCTAAGGTAAGGATAGTCTAGTGGGATAACTATCCTAGTGTCATTATGCAGTAATGCCTAATGTTGTGGGTTTAAATCCTGCTTACACTATACCTAAAATACTACAATTTCCTGGTCAGTCATAGATTTTGTAGTATAAGCGAGTTTTCCCTAACCATACATAGTTCTCTAATTACTAGTGAGTCTATATAAGTGAATGTGACTGATGATCATAATAACTATATGAAGGTTACCTGATACCACTTAGTAGATGAATGTATACCCTAACACTCCTTTGTATGTAACTATATCTTTATTCTTAATTGAATATACATGCCCTATGCATATAATAGTGATCAAAGGAGCCTAAGTATAGCAAAGTATTCCCCCTTTCATAATCACCTCTATATAGTACCTAAGCTTCCCTAACTTTGATGCTAAAAGAACCAGGGTGTCGCACTCAACTAAAAGCATATGATATATGTTCAGTAGCTCTTACTTTTATTGCTTCCCCTACCTTTTTAGGTCTAAGTGTGATATCCTGACCATACCTAAAGATATGCAGGTAGATATGGCAATAGGCTAAGGAGTCTATAGAATAGTGTAAGCTAACCTTAGGTTAAATGGTTGATTACCTTCCTCAGAACTACCAGGGTACTTACACCTTAAAAGGTTTGCTGCCTTTGCTGGCCTTCATTGATACCTAAGTAGACCCCTTAGAGACAAGTCCTAGTTGCCTCCACCACTGTCATACTCATTAGTACGTACTAGTACTCAGTACTTTGATCTAGGGTAATGGGAAACAGATACCAGTGATGTGTTAACTAGGCCTTCGCTTCCTTACCTAGTACCTCTATAGAAGAATCATTAGTGTATTTTATAGTACTCCTCTATCCTCCCTTTATACTAAAGGTAGGCTTCTTCAACTTAAGCACTAAAACATATAATTCAACTTAAGCACTATATAGTAACCCTCTTATTGTAAGTAGCTGTATAAATTACTACCTCTAACCTATAAAATAATATAGCTACTACTGCACTGCCTCTTAACTTCCTAAGTAGTATCTTATACTAGTACTATAGGTAAACTTTATTTTCCCTCAGGACACTACATTGTGGTAGGGTCAACTCATAGAGTCAAGAACTGATAACAAGTATACAAACATTAGTAAGTACCTTTATCTTCTTACTAGGAATATATGTACTGGATCCCTTATAATAGAAGGCCTCTCACCTAGAAAAATAAAAGCTAGAAAGGCCCTATACTACCAAAATTCAATTTTTAATGAGTAGATTTATAGACTTTAAGGATCACTATTTTCTTGTCTCTAGAGAGCTAATAGGATCCTAGTATAATCACCAGATACTTACACTCTTATACAATGCAAATACTACTATAAATATAAATAAACTTATATAGAATATTTCAACTATATATATTAGCTATTACTTAAGGGGGATTATACCTAACTACTATCTAGATTTAAAGGTATATGCAGATATTCTGAATGTACTCTAGAAAGTCTAATTTGGAAGACATCGATTTTGGTCATAGCATACTCTTGCATACTATATATAGTATGAAGAAATAGAATTAATTGATCATTTTACCTTTTACTACCCTAATTACACTACTAATAGGAAAAGGTACCTGTTAAAAGTCTAGCCTCAAAATGCGGAATGTGCGCAAGACTAGGAGAAATTTGAAATAAAAAGCTATTTCGATAGAGTTTTTATTCAGCTAGTAGCGCTTCAACGTATCGGTCAAGCAGCGATTGCTTTATGCCACAAAATTGTTAACGAATTACAACCGATGTTGGCCCTTCCAGCAACTTATGCGGCTCAGTCATGAGCCATTATCATTGGCTTTCATAGCCTTATTTGTATTATTTTATAAAGTGGTTTATTATTCTTATAGATATATAGATACAAATTCCCTCGCTTGGTATTTACATGGAATCCATACGCAAGGCAATCGACTAAGAATTCTCCCACCATCAGCTAACATACGAACTCGAATTTAGGGCAGTGCATGCAAGTTTAACTAAATTTCATTGAAGAAGTCACGGCGGCGTCAACGATGTACGGGAATTCCCTATGCCATGTGAATTCGCACTGACTTTCAGCAATTTACGGCGACGTTGCTTGTGGGCATCGCCGTCATGCTTCCAGCGCCGTCAATCGCATAGTAAATTGGCTGGAAGCTGTTGAGGGCAACGAGAAACTACGTAAACTACGGGGTGGGGTGGACCAACCGCTGCCGAGGAAACATGCAGGCGACGTCTCGTTATGCGAAGGGCAATAATATATAGCGGAAGCGTTGTGTAAAGAGTAGTGCAAATCTCCCTGGATTTATTGCGGAGTGTCGTCGCTAATTCCGCATCTCCTGGCCGCCGGGTCCTCTCCGCTTCACCCCCCAAAGCTTCACCACCACCGCCAAGGAGGACGACGCCCGAATCCATCTCGAACCCTTGACGACTGTTTAATCGTTACCCAGTAATATCAAACTATGCTAGCTTGTCGTCCCCGAAATAGCACCCCTAATCCATGTGCACACCCTGCCACGACGACTCCCGGCGTGTCGGGCACCGTTTACTTTGACGGCTCCTTCGCTTGCATGTTCCAAATCCCGTTCCTATCGTCGCTTACCCCGAGTCCCTTCATGTACGCACTTGTAAACGCACATACATGCTGTAGTGAGTACACTACTACTGGTAGAGCACACCACACTTGGACACGCGCAAACGCTGTACCCGACTTGACCTGCCCGCCCTTCTCTCGTTTAGAGGAAGGTTTCAATTCACGAAGCAGCCGCCTACCGCCCCTTCGCTCGCATTTGCTCTTGCATTTGCATCAAGATACATACTATATGCAAAAGGAGCCCGAAAAGCTTGTCTAACTCGTGCTCTCCTACCGCCCAGCATCCCTTACTGGAGAGAGAACGTCGATACCCCGCGAGAACCTCTCTCCAACCGCATCGATCGTCTTCGGAGAGCACCCGCAGTCTGTCGGAATCTTTGGTCATTACTGCTCCTCTCGCATTGGCCAGCCTGCTGTGGCTGTGGTTGCGGTTGGAGTTGGGAGTGATCGACAGCGACCTTGCTGCGTCTCTTGTGGTTGTGCCTGCGCCTTGCTGGCTTGGGAATTGTTAATCGTAGGAGGAGCGATTGGGCTTAATCGATAAAACAGAGAGAACTTTGTTTTCGGCGGGACGACGGGACGCCGTGTGAAACTTAAGTTTGATTTTCTTTTATTACCCCTGAGGCTTACTCGACCTCCGATACCCAGGGCGGAAGGAGAATATACGATATCGAATACCATCCGATCGCTGTGTGCCTCGCGATATCCAGGCCGGGAAGGACAGGGAACGGAAAACGGACGGAGAAAGAAAGTATCCAAACGAGGAAGGGGCCCAGGAAAAGAGAAAGCAGAGAGGCAGGAGATACTCGACGCATCTACTATGATACTCTCACGACAGGTTGCCCCGAGTATGCCGGAATCGTGGGACAGCGGGGACAACGACATGGCCGCTCGTGAGCAGGAAAAAGAGATCGTCCAAGGGCACGCGCTAATAGTTTGTCTCCCATCACCCCTTGCCGCTACTCTCCTCTCCTCTTCCCTAAACCCTTTACTCTCCTAACCACTCCGTCCAGGTGGCCGTAGTCTTCGTAGCCGCCCTGATAATCTCGCTATTCTTCTACCTCCTTCTGCGGTTCTACCGTCGTCAGCACCCCTCCCCTCCCAAATTCTTCCCGAAGTTGCTGCAGAAACGATGGACAAACTGGCAACCGGGAATTTACACCTCCGCAGCACAATCACCCCCTCAATCCCGAATCACCTCACGACCGCCCCGCACAAGAAGAGCACCCACCCGTCAGCCTATCGACCGCATCAATTCTGTCCGCTCAATTATGACTCTCCCGGAATACCGTCCCGTAGCCTCACCGGGAATCGAGCAGACGATAGCGCGCGAAGGGGAACGAGGCGGAGTGGATGTTGTGGTAGAATTCCCGGAGACAGAAGAAGAGGAGGAGCGCCGAAGAGAGGACCATATGCAGGCTTTATATGAGATCCGACTTGCCCGGCAACTTGAGCGCGCCGCTGAGCGGGAGCGAAACGCCGCGAATAGCGGCGCGAGAGCAAACACCGGAAATAGCAGTAACACTTCCCGCAGCGCAAACCCCTCGCCTGTTCGCTCCTCCGGATCCCTCATTGCCACGCTTGCCGCCGCTCAGGAACGCGAGCGACGACAATCCCAAGTCTCCTACGCCGAGATCGGGGTCGTCCGCCACGACGGTTCCCGGGTACGAACTTCTGTGGATACCACTCACGAACGGGATCAAAGTCGAGATTCACTGCCGCTACTTGCCTCGGGGGCCCCAATGGGCTTGTCGAGTCACAACCGAACGAATAGTGCAGTGTCGTTTGGAAGTTCCGTAGGAACACCCGAAAGGCGGAGGAGCGAGGAGATATTTAACCCTGCTAGTGTGAGGGGGAGTATGGATATCAGTGTCAGGGTTGTGCCTCGGTCTGCGGATGGCGATATCCCGGGATTGCCCGCTTACGAGGGCGAAGATTGGGGCCCGCCTCCTGAGTATGAAAGTCCTGTGGAGACGAGGAATGGTGGGCCTTCGTTGCTACCGGCGTTGAGGATCGAGTCGGCAGTCGAGAGGGCCACATCGACGAGGAATAGTACATCTATAACAAGGAGTGTATCGGAAGGGGTAGGGAGGTAGTTATTAGGGATAAGGGGGAGAGATTGGAAAATTGGGATTACTAGGATGGATGGAAGTAGAAAAAGGATAGGCGGGATAAAAGAAGGGTTTATAAGGAGGGGGGAGGCGGAGTTTGATACCGATACTTTGAACATTTTTATTTTTGTGGTTTTCGTCATTTGTCATTTGCGATACAGGCGTTTTAAGTTTATATATATACCTTGTGACTTTGTCATTTTGCTGCATGATATCTCCATCTTTTGGGTTTTCCCTTTTTTTCTTTTCTTTTCTTTATATATATATATATATATATATATTTGCTGGTATAGCTTTAATTTTCCCTTTAGTCTTTTCTTTTTTTTTTTTTTTTTTTTTCTCCCTTCCTTCTAGCCCCCCCTCCTCCTCCCCCAATTTCCCGCTTAATGCCCTGCATGTCACCATCTCCACGCAATCTTCCCATCTTCAAACCAATTCTGTCAATCCACTCCCAAATCATTCCACTTTCACACATTTCTCACCTACAACGAGCGCAAAGTCCAGTGACCGTTTGACGTCCAACGATCCGATAGGTACAATCGTTGCCACCGCTTCTAGCGTACGCGCATTGGGCCACGACGCGCTCTACTCTGTGATCGCATCCGGTGTAGGATATGACGTGGACGTTGCACATTGTTTTTTTTTTTTTTTTTTTTTTTTTTAAGTCTGACCGCGGCGGGGCCAACAGGATTCA
>JABYPW010002405.1:0-11423 GCA_016880775.1 Phymatotrichopsis omnivora | reverse complement strand
CTGTTTACATTTCTAGCCTCTGTGCCTTTGTTCTCCCCGACGGGCATGCTTGCAATCACAGGTATCGGTGGGTAATTAGCTACAGTAAGACCGAGTGATAACACATGACGAAGGAAAGTGTTCGGGAAAAATTAGCCCCTGGAATGCAGTCTAGAAGGCTAAAAGAGTTTTGCTATAATACCTTCTGTCAATATCCTCGCTTTGTAAGAGAGAAAGGAGTTGAGATGCAGGGTTGAGTGGACCTGATCCTTCGATTGAATCCTTATTTTAATTGCATTTGGATGAGCGATAGAAACGTAAGAGGTGGAGGGTTCATGGTATGACTTGGCTGGTACGTATTTTTTTGGTTGCTGAATTGCTTTTGTTGAAATCGACTAATGGACTAATGAATTTCTACGACATCATGCCGGGCTCTTATCATGGCGGGTTTATTTCTGAATTTAAGGTCTAACTCTATTACTATGTATGTACACATATATATAAAAGTGCCGTCAAACCCCCAGTCCTCCGCAAATAAACTCATGAAAATCCATCCGAATAGAAAACATTTCATGTTAACCCTTGACGTCCTTGCCCCAAATCTCTAAGCAAGACCTTTACATTAGCCGCACGGGAGGATGAAATATACAGGTGCCAATGACCAACACTTCACGAAGACCCACCCCAAAATTTAATGATTGGCCTTGGGCCTTATTTATTGTCATGGCGAATATAATACGAATGGGAAACTGCCAGCGGGAAAGCTGAAATGCATAACCAACTCAGAGTTGCTTGTAATCAAAGTTCACGGCATCATTTTGCCTCCTTTAAATGAACCATTTGAAGATTCACCACCGATCACTCGATTTATAAGAAGCGTAATCCGAAGACGTGTACCATTACAAAGGCCAACTAATGGGTTGATATTTCGGAACAGCATAACCAGTGCACAATTTTGAATTTCCATATGTGCAGTGGGTTCCCAGGTAATAAAATTGAATTTAAGAGCTTGCTAGGGTAGATATTACTGTCTTCATCTAATACTGAATTGGTACTGAGGTAGGTTTTTTCTTCAGTAGGTAGTGTTTCGAGAATATTCTCATTAGACTGTTGACTTCAGCATTCTGTGGTGAGAGTATCATGCATTCAGAAAGATAATATATGGTAGTATCCTTGTGACCCAGATCCCTATAAACAGTTAAACTTTATCTCAGAATCAAGTTGTCCTCAAGGTGCATTTGTGTTTATACATGCACATAATTAGAAACACTGCTATTCTTAATACCATCCCAATGTGTTCTATGTGATTTATATATTGCATAGTTTCTTAAACATCTAGTATAAAGTTACCTTTAAGAAACTAACAGTTTTCTTCTAGCCTTAAGTACTTAACATACTACTAAAGTAAAGACTATTAAAGATAAGAGTATATAAGTAGTGAATAGGATCCTTTATAATAATAGGAAGGTACTGTAGGAAATCTCTAGCCAGCAAAATAGTAATGCTGTAGAAAGGTAATATATCATATATATATATATAAAAGAAAGAAAATAACTTTATCCTAAGATATAAATTCTACCTCCTATGTATTCTATGTATTCTCTAACCTACCTTCACTCCTTTTACATCCTATAACTTACCCTTTTTACCCTCTAACCTACTTAACTTCTACTTTTACCTATACTTAAGTAAAATTTTACTACTTACTTTATTTTTGTACATACTCTAACCTACTAACTAGTAAGATAAAACTAACTGTACCCTAATACATAAGTTTTCTTCATTATATCATATAATATACTTTTGTATCCTATAGCCTTTAGAAATTGCATAAATTATGATATTAGTAAGATATTCTTGCTCCTATTGACTATAGGTTATACTATATAAAGATTATAATTTTTAACTCAACACATATGAAAAGAAAAATCAAGATAGGCTAGAGGGTGTAAAAAGTAATTTACATTATACAAAATAGATTATAGGATATATAGGATATACCTAATCTAAAGAAATGAAATTAATTACTTATAGTATTACTGTAGTTATATTTTTTTGCCTAGTATATAGTCTTTATATATAGTAGATTTTGTTAGTAACCTTAGTTCCTATAGCTCTTAGGTTTATATAAAATAAAAGTAAATTAAATTATTTATAGGATGTATAGGATATATAAGTATAAAACCTATACCTTAGGATAGAGGTAAATTATTTTTTCTTCCTATACCTAATATTATATAGTATATTATAGAATGTATAGTTAACTACCTTAAAGTAAAGTAATGTAGAATACTAGTAGATCCCTTAGTATAAATTATAAAAAGTACTAATTTTGGTAGTTCTTGCTAGCCTAATTTTTTTTTTATATTTTTTAATATTGTAAAATAAAACTCATATAATAGAAATTGACATTTTTAAAGCAGAATTTATAAACTTCCTACTTTTAAGAACAAAAACTAAATTATACTTAATCCCTACTACATTTGAAAAATTAAATTTAATTTCATAATAAGGTTTAGGTTTTCCTTATTTATATCCTATAGATTATACATATCCTCTAATATAATTTTTGATCCTATAACTTATTTTTATAATATCATAAAAAGAGATACTTATTATATTACATATAAGTTACTATAATAACCTGTAGTTAGCAGATGAAGGTATATCCTAATGCTCTATATATGCGACTATATCTTTGCTCTTAATCAAGTATATATGCCCTGTCCATACAATAGTAACTGATAGGAAATCAAAATCTTATAACAACTTATAGTAGGTAATAATAATACTACTATAGCTAGTATGAGGTACTCATCCTCCCTTAGTTACTATGATATGGATAGGTCAGGTACACTCAATTAAGAGTAAAGCTATAGTCACATACATAGGAGCGATACTTGCTAAGCACTGTTAGGGTAACCTTCATACAGCTGTGAGGTACTCATAACATATAATAACCATTATAACAAATATCTCTTTTTATGATAACCCTCAACCTAATTCACTTCTAGTTATAGATAAAAACTAGCATAATCTTATAATATCTTATACTTTTGTATATAGATTAGCCTACAGTTTTTCTGTATATTAGTATCTTAATAATATCCTTAATTATATAATTTTTAACATTACAGGATATAAAAGTATGTTAGAGGATATATAGGATCAAAAGTATATATAAGAGGAATGCCTATAATACTTTATAATACACTTAATCATTTTACCTAATGAAAAGTAATATTAAATTATATCTTCTAGCAACTAATTACATAAAATAAAAGTTAATCTTTTATAGTATTTATAATGTCTACTATATTTGTAGATCTCTACTACTAGTAAGTAATTATATAAGTATAAAACTTATAACATCCTATACACCTCAAAATTTAATCTCACCCTTATTAATTTTTTTCATTGATTAACTAACTTGATTATTTTTTTTGTATAATTATATATATAATTTTGATATTTACTAAATTGCTTTCTTAGAAATTTGAATATTTTTTTTAGTAAACCTTAACTAATATCTTTATAATATATCTAAGTAATCATATTCAGAATATACAATACTCCCCTCTCCTCTTCACTCTAACCTATATATTTTTAATATCATGATAAAAAACTTCTTGATTTTTAGCTTCCTCAGTACCTTGTAAGTATTATAGAAAAAGTTTTCATCTAAAACTAAGGCTTTCTCATCAGGAACTTATATAGAGTTTGCTAGACACTGGCCTAAAGAGTTGATACCTTTATTTTAGAAAATTTCTTTCCCTATTATTACCACTATAGGGTACTCTAGTGTTAGCTTTACACTCCTACCTTAATACCTCTTAGATAGTATTAGCAGTGACCTTATGGTTAGTAGAAAATATAGGGGGAGGGAGTTTTCATTAACTAGGGTTACTGACCCCCCTTATTTAACCTAATAAGGGGTTACTAATAGGGGTTATTATTGAGTTTACAAGGTACTAAAAAGAATAAGGAAAATATATAAAAGTCCTATTATAAACAAAAGAATACATGAAATATTTTATACTAATTTATATATACATCCTTCAGTAACTTTTAATTTGTAATAAAACTTGATTTAGTATTATTTGTATATTATTTTAAAACCTCTCTACATGTGATAGAGAAAAAAAATTTTAATTTTAGGAACAATGTTTTTTTTTATTCTATAAATACCTTCAAGATATAATTCTCTTCCTTTCACAGATATGGTGTTTCCTCTAACACTGAGATGATGTTTCCTCTATATAGTTTAGGCTTTTCTATGATAAGCTTCTAAGTAGATAAAGGTATACTCTGATGCTCCTATGTATATGACTATGTCTTTGTTCTTAACTGAATGTACATACCCTATCTATACAATAGTGACTGATAGGAAATCAAAATCCTATGATAAGCTTCTGTTTTGTATTAGAGATATAACCTTAGTACTATACTTTATAATATTATTAATTAACCTTCATATCTAGCCAAAGGAAATAATTCTATCATTTACTTTTAGTAGGTATAATTGGTATTGCTATGAGCTATAAGTTGTAGTAAATTTAGAGTAGATTATTCATATTTGAGAACAAGTACAAGAGTTTGATAGTAAAGATAACTAAAGATTAGTTTAAGTTTATTGTTTTTTTTTTTTTATTATTTACTTTATATTAATTGTTTATAGGTACAACCTCTATATATAACCTCTATAGTTATGATATAATTAGTTTAAGTTTATATAGTCTCTATTCTTATATACATATGTTACTAATAAATGTATTTTACAAGTTATATATTTGTTCTATTTTTAGGGTTATAGGAGGTGGGGTCACTAATTCCCTTCTTAACTAACTTTACTGACCCTCTCTCATAACCATCTGCCTTACTAAAATGCCCCTACCCTCCTCTATTTCTTTCTATAGTTAAGGGGTAACTACTAACATTACTCTTATATACCTATCTCTACCCTTATTTAATATAGTTACTATATTTACCTCTACCCCCTACCCTACCTTAACCAATTAGTATCCTCTACCTATATACCCTAGTAGGACTAGGAATAACATAACAATCCTACCTAAATACCTCTAAAACTATACCATATCATATATAACTAGTAGACCCTTCAACTTAGAGGAATTCTAAAATAACCTCCTATTTACTTTTACTATACACAATATCTCTGTTTATGCATAAGACCCCTTCCTATCTCCCTCCCTAGCTATGTGAAGGTTACCCTGATAGTGCTTAGTAAATGAAAGTATATACCTGATGCTCCTACAATGTATAACTATGTCATTACTCCTCATTGAGTATAAATACCCTATCCATATTATAAGTGATTGAAATGGGAAGCTAATTGCATCCTATCTCTATCCTCTAATATTACTACCAATCTTACTAGCGCCTAGAACCCTTAAGAGTAAACTTATATAAACCTAAATATTTCCTTGAATTATGATAAAGAGTTTTACTTTCCTCCCCTACTAGTCCACTAGTTTCCCCCTATCTTTAGAGGCTTTGAGTATATCTCTACTATCTTATGTAGTGATAGTAACTCCTAATAGGCTATAACTTTCTTCAATACCTTAGCTATAGTCAATAGACAATAGATCCTAACCCTTTTTTAGATTCCTTTAGTCACTATTGTATGGACAGGGCATGTATACTTAATTAAGAGCAAAGACATAGTCATATACATAGAAGTATCAGGTATATACCTTCATTCACTAACTGCCATCAGGGTAACCTTCATATAGCTAATAGATCCTAACTAATACTATGACTATTATATAAACTCTCCTTACTATATTTATAGATCTCAATCTCAAATTCTATGTAGTCTAAGAGGAACTTACCTAAGTCAAAGTATTTGTCATGAAAATCAAGAAGTATACTCCTCCTACTACTATCTAATAAATTATTCCCCTAGCTATCACCCTTACTCATAACTATAAAGTCTAGTCTATCTCTAATAAACTAAACTAATAAACTCTATCTATAGCTACTTCTTCCTTTAAAGATACTGGAAAGAAAGACAAAGGAAAGAAAAATAAAAGGAGCTATACAGAGGCTACTAGATCTAAATCCACTCCCCTATGAAAGAAGATATACCTCTAAAACTAATAATATTTCTTTATAGCTAAGGCCTATTGAGGGCTCTATACTAAAGGCTTTCTAACTACTATAAGAACTAGATAAGGTTATTTCCCTGCTTCTTACTATAGAACATACCTATATCTACTTTAATATCAATTTTACTAGCTATATCACTATCTAACTACTCTCTACCTTACTAGCCTTATATTATATCCCCTTCTTTAACTAGATTAAGTTAACAGTAACCTCTATCTATAATACTATATTCAAAGACTTTAGCCTTTTTCCTGTCAACTCCTATATTATAATCAATAGCATTCCCTAACAAGTAATTTACAACTACTAGTACTTATAATAGGATAACAAAGTTAGAGTTCCTAAGAAACAAATAAAACAAATTATTATAGAAGAAGTTTCCTTTGGTACTAGAGTCTACCTAACCACTACTAGACTACTATACTATAATGCTCTTGAAGATAATCTCCCTTGCTTAACTAGTATTATCATTAAAGTCCCTCTAGAGGATACCTTAAATATAGCCTATAAAGGAGTCTTCCCCTTTAACTACAACTGCCCTACTAGAACTATGTAGTATACCTTAGTTATGACTTAGTGCAATGATCACTAGAGGTATAGGTATCTATAAGCAGATGTAAAGACATTAACAAAATATGTAGAATCTATATAGCAGTAGGGTATACTACTAAATTCTACTACTATAGATGTAAGGACACTGTCATCCCCTATATATTAACTTAACAATTTAAATACTATAAGATCTACTCCTAATATATTATCAAATATGCTAACTGTGGTAGTGATTATATTGCTCATAATTGGGACTATTATACCTATAAATAATAGTATAAAATTTATAAACCATAGGTATCTGACCTATATAAACCTTATTCCTATAATTAATATAGAGATTGAGTAGTATGATAGACCGTAATATATCTTCTAACCTCTGACTCCCTCTTGAAGAATGATAGAAACAAATCTCTATTATATACTAAAATTGTACTAGGAGTAATATAGTATTTACATTATAAGGGGGTAAGGATGGTCTAGTAGTAGAGCTATCGTAATATTATTGTATAGTAATGTACAATGTTATAGGTTCAAATCCTACTCATACTACTCCTTAATACCATGATTTCCTAGTCAGTTATAGGTTTTATAGTATAAGTAAGTTTTCCGTAACTATATATATTTCCTAAGGGGTAAGGAAGCGAGGGCCTAGTTAACTTATTACTGGTGTCTCTTTCCTATTGCCATAGATGAATAGCCAAGTAGTAGTTACAGTAGTGAAGTGTTGATAAGTGTGATAGTGGTAGGGGCAAATAGTACTTGTTTGTAATAGGTCTATTCAGGCACTGCTGTATGAAGGGTTACCCTGACAGTGCTTAGTGAGATCGCTCCTATATATATGGCCATATATTTATAATTAAGTTTGTGTACATACCCTACCTATATAATAGTAAACCAAGGGAGAAGCATATCCTCTATTCAGGCACTTTCAAGCTCATCATATAAAGGCTAGCACCCCTAGGCTTCATAATTTATGTGCAAACCATCATACTCTGGTAGTCCTGAGGAAGGTAATTAGTGGTTTAACCTAAGGGCAGCTTAAGCTAGTCTACAGACTCCTCAGCCTATTACTATATCTACCTATACACCTTAGAGCATGCTTAGGGTACTATATTTAGACCTAGAAAGCAGCCCTACACCCCTAACAAAAACTCAAATATGAGCTATAGAACCTAGTTATCTATAATAAAGTTTGTAAACAATATCCTAGTTCTATAAGCATTAGAAGTACTTAGGCTATCAAGAGTAACTATATATCAGTCCCTAATTACTCGTTGAGTATATATAAGTGAATACAACTGATGAATAAAATAGGTATATAAAGGTTACCCTGATGGTGCTTACTAGAGCCATATAAAGGGTTACCCTGACAGTGCTTAGCGATGTATTGCTCCCTCTCTTGGTTAGGCCCTTCGATTAAGTTTGCCAAAAGCTACCAGCTATAGAGTATGACTGATGGAAAAGAGTTTCAGTGCTTATTAGATGAAGGTATGTGAAAAGGATAACTCCTTTAGCGATACAACTAAGCCTTAGTCTATATTAGGGTTTTAGGGTAAATCAGGATAGAAGAAGGTATATAACTCTCTAGAGGAGTAAGAGGTACTCATAGAGTAGGATAGTAAGGTATTAAAGGATTATAGCAATAGTATTTGTTATTCTTATGGTGTATACTTAAGATACTGTATAAAGAAGAAAGAAGAGGATAATGCTCTTCCTCGGTTCAATATTATATAGGCAGGGTATGTACACAAACTTAATTGCAAAGATATAGCTATATACATATAAGCAATCTTACTAAGCCCTATTAGGGTAACCCTTTATATAGCTATTGAGGTCATTGGTTGCATTCACTTATGATAGATATGACAATAGGCTAAATGTGACAGATCACCCTATATAGTTCATATATGACTTGGTAAGGATACCTCAGGCATGCTTCGCAAACGCTACTGAGTAAACTCAGATATCTCAGCTAAACAAAAGCTCAACTGGAAGATATCGTTCCTATGATGAACAGGGTAGACTTCAGATGTGAAGGTAAGAAAGGACGAATATATTCTTCAAGGCTCGAAGATAACTCAAAGGCTTTCACAATGGTGATCGCAAGAAGACAAGTAGCTATGTGCTAAAGAAGGAAGGAAGGAAAGACAATAAGACAAGGATAATCTTTTCCTTTGGTCACACTCTCTAGCGGGCGGCACTATTTGCGAACTTAATCGAATGGCCTAACTAAGAGAGGGAGCGATACATCGCTAAGCGCCGTCAGGGTAACCCTTCATATGGCCATTGTGATCATCGGTCACATTCGCTTACAGGGACTGAACCAGTAATTAGGTAACCCTGAACGGTTGGGGAAAACTCGCTTATGCTACAAAACCTGCGACCAACCGGTAATTCATGGTATGGAATGGGATGAGCGGTATTTGAACCCACAACATTGCACGTTACTGCACAATGACACCAGGACAGCTATACCACTAGACCATCCTCGCCCTAGACAATAAGACAAGAACAACCGTGTACTTATATATCCCATCCTTCACCTGAGCTGACAAAGAGATGACAAAGGAATAGAAACCCAAAGAACTAAGACCCGTCTAGACTATCTCCTGATTCCCAATCGCCGATTCCTGTAGAAGAGTCTGGAAAGGACAGGACACGATTAGTACTGGATTTGACTATGATCGCCTATCACCCTCTCAGGCCTTACTCCCGATTCATGATAGTCTCTTGCGATACGAGTCCGATCGCCCGATCATGACCTCATGGCTGACTAGGCTAATGTCGCGTCATGCCGATAGCCGATCACATGCCCATGGGGCTGACTTCCCGCACTTAGTCAAGGCTAACGGCAAAGCCACACCATGCCACGCTACATTACAAGGTCATGTAACAGAGGATCATCTCCAGAGTACTTAACACAATGGTGAAGGGTAGAGACGGCATACTCACATGTTGACAATCTAAGCGTAACCTCCATCATAGCGCATCGTCCAGGTACCTTGACACTGACCACTACCGGTATTCATAACACTATGCCCCTTATAAGGCGTATGGTCCCCATGTGTATAGGAGTTAGCTTTATGTCGATTCTCCTTTCCCTCTGAGAGCAACCGAGGCGAAAGGACGGTTTCCTGCAGCCTGTAGGGGGAGGCCATCCTGACTCAATGGAGCTTAAAGGGGACTCAGGACCATGCGATGGACATAATGGTGTCACCCCGCTGCATTAAAGGGAAACCAACTATGGAGGAAGGAGCAACTATACATACCTCAATTCCTCCGTCTTCGCTTGCATGGTGGAGCCTCCTCTGACTCAGTGGCTTGGTGCTCTGCCTCTGGATGGGCCTGTTGAAAGGTCAAAAGAGCATCGATGGGTTCGCTGTTAACTAGCAGCGACTCCAAGGGTTCCCAACTCCCCTCATCCCTGAAAATATCCTTCCCACAACACCAAATATTCCACCTGCTTAGTCTTCTGGTTGTTCCGAACTTTGGCGATTTCGGAAACGAAGAAGTAGTTCTTACCCTCCTCGATTTTAGGGGCAGGAGGAGGATAGACAGGGAACTGACCAGAAATGAAGTAGGGTTCTAGCTTAGAGATGTAGAAAATAGGGTGGATCTTCCAAGAAAAGGGAAGCTTCAGTTTGTAGGCCCGAGGCCCAATGGGTTTGATTACCTCGAAAGGGCCTGCAAACTTGGCATCTAGCTTGCGGGAAGGTTGGGAGGGGGTCATATCATCACACTTAAGAAGGATGCGGTCTCCAGGCTTAAGTTCGGGAAAAGCTTGGTGAGACTTGTCATACCATGCAACCATCTTTTTCTGAGTGTCAAAGAGGCGTTGCCTTATGGTGGTCCATTCACGAGTTAAGGCCCCACTCCCACGGTAGGCAGAGGCTGTCTGGACTACGTCAAGTAAAGGATGATATCTGAAATTGGTGAAGAAAGGGGACACCCCAGTGGAGGATGACTTGGCATTGTTGTACACGAATTCTGCTAGGGCGAGGAAGAATACCCAATCCGATTGCTCAAAGTTGACGTAGGCGCGGAGATAAGCTTCCAGGACCTGGTTCAGCCATTCCGTTTGTCTATCTATTTAGGGGTGAGCAGCAGTGCTCTTTGACAACTTAACCCAGAGCTGATCCATCATATGAGCCCAAAAGGATTCAAACTTGGGGTCATGGTCGGAGACAATGTTGGTGGGAAGGCCATGATGTCTCCAGATCTCATGGACGAAAGCGTTAGCGAGGTGCCTGGAGTTGACATTAGGGCTGAGAGGGATGAAGTACGCCATCTTAGAAAACCGGTTAACGATCACCCACACTTGGGTGAAGCCGTCAGAGGGAGGGAGGTCCGTCATGAAGTCCATGGAGATTGATTCCTACGGCCTGTAGGGTATCCCCAACAGAAGCAGCTGCCCATAGGCCTTGTGTCAGCGGGCTTTATTCCGTTGGCACTGGTCACATGCAGAGATGTACTCGGCTATATCCTGCCTTCGATGTGGCCAGTAGAAGTCTCTGTCGATAAGATCAAAGGTCTTATCTTGGTGTTATGAACACCGGTAGTGGTCAGCGTCAAGGTACCTGGACGATGCGCTATGATGGAGGTTACGCTTAGATTGTCAACATGTGAGTATGCTGTCTCTACCCTTCACCATTGTGTTAAGCGCTCTGGAGACGATCCTCTGTCACATGACCTTGTGGCGTGGCGTGGCATGGTGTGGCTTTGCCGTTAGCCTTGACTAAGCGCGGGAAGTCAGCCCCACG
>JABYPW010002404.1:0-11425 GCA_016880775.1 Phymatotrichopsis omnivora | reverse complement strand
AAACATGATTTGAGCAAAAAAAAAAAAAAAAAAAAAGGGTATATCACCCTGAGTAGGGGGGATAGAGGGATTAGTTGAAGACATTGTAGAGGTAGGACCATGTAAGTGAGGCTAAGGTTATACAGGCTAGTGATATCTTATTGAGGGTAGGGTTAGGGGTAAGATTGGAAGTGGTTACAATATAAAAGTACACTACAGTGGTAATAATGTGACCAAGGATATAACACTTCTTGTAAAGATATGTGCAATTGGCTTCCCATTTCAATCAATTGCAATGTGGACATCTTGTAAAGATATGATAGTCTACGGCCATATAAAGGTTACCCTGATAGTACTTAGTGAATGAAGGTATACCTTCTTGTACTCCTTCATTTACTATATATGGACAGGGTATTGCACTCAATCAATGGCATATGACATAGTCGCATAACACAGGAGTGAACTTGCTAAGCACTGTCAGGGTAAACCCTTTATACAGCAATTATTATTATCAGTTGCATTCACTTACATAGACTTGTCAGTAATTAGTAAACTATATACAGTTGACGAAAACTTGCTTACCCTACAAAACCAATGACCAACTGGGAAATCATGCTATATAAGGACTAGTGCAAGTCAGATTTGAACCCATGACATTGTATGTTACTGCACAATGACACCAGGACAGCCATACTACTAGACTATCCTCACCTATAAATGAAGGTATATACCTGATGCTCCTATGTATGCAACTATATCTTTGCTCTTAATTGAGTGCACACACCATATCAACATTGTAAGTGATTGAAATGGGAAGTTTAATGCAGCTGCAATGATGAAAGCTGGATGAAGGGTTACACTGATAGCACTAAGTGAGTATTACTCCTATGTATATGACTATATCCTTGTTCTTAATTGAGTGTGCATACCCTGTCCATAAAATAGTGACTGATAGGAGTTGCAATTAGTGCTGCAAGGGTGAAAAAGTTCCCTTGGCCTCCACAATCCCTAGACCTCAACCCTATAAAAAGTCTTTAGAGAATAGTTAAGAGAAGTGTTTATAGGAGGGAACTAGCTGTGATAAAAAGGGGGAGTTGATTAACACAGTTATAGAGGAATAGGGCTATATTCTTCTAAAGGACTTTGAAAAAGTATGTATCAAAGTAAGAGGATGATCTACAAAGTATTCAGGTTATGTATTTAAATTTATTTCATTTTATCTTTCATTTGAGCCTTTAATAATATAGGAATTTAGATTCCTTCAGTCACTATTGTATGGATAGGGCTTGTACACTCAATTAAGAGCAGACATATTCACATACATATGAGCATTAGGATGTACCTTCATCCACTGCCTATCTAAATATTATAAGCAGATGTTTTTAAATGGTAAATAAACTGATTGGCTCTAAGCTTTTACTAAGGTATTACTAAGAGAAATAAGAGCATAATTATACATAATTTATGGAATAAATTGACTACTTTAGGGCCTGTCCAGCGGTTCTACATATCAAATTCCATAATTTTCCCCAAAATGGTGCACAGCTATAAATTTCAAGTTTGCAAAATTTGGAGTTTTTTATTTTCTAAGCGTAACCATCTAGCGAAGCACAAAATTATCTACAATTTTTCAATTTCCTGTAGCAATGTATGCTTAATTTATTCAGTAACGTAAAATCAGGAAAGCAGTTTACTGCATTCATATAACCCTGTGAATGCGGTATGGATTAGAAGAAAGCAACTTCTCAATATAAGCTTTACTACCACACTTAAGTAGTAGGGTTTGGTAAGGTTATTTGTCGAAATAAAGGTGGTTGTATGTGCTGACTACTTTAAAGTTTATTACTATATCATAAGTAAGAAGTCATTGCTAAGATATTATTAAGATAAATGAGAGCATAATTATACCTAATTAATAGAGTAAATTGATATATTTAAGGATAATTATGTGATAAATTAATAAGTTATTACTAAGGTATTATTAAAAGAAATAAGAGCATAATTATACATAATTTATGAAGTAAATTGACTACTTTGAGGATAATTATATTTAAGTTATGTTAAAGAAACTGTATTAGAGCATACATACAATGATAAGGATGTTGAGCATGCAACCATTTTAGCTTATCAAGAGTAGTAAAATCCTGTTTGTAGAGAAACTGATGCAAGAATAATGAGCCCTGGAGTTAAGTGAAGCTTATTATATTCCACTTATATATCTTGGCAACATTAGAGGCCTTGCTATATATTATTTTTCAGGGTTAATAATGTCTTAAAGTTCAAGGTGCATATAATTAAGCTAACTATATATGATTACTCAAGCACTAAAATATGCAGACTACTCAAATATGGTAAGATCTCTGTCAAAGTGATTACTGATATCGATATTATAGGGATTACTCCGCTGTAGAGGTCCTATTTTTAATTCCTATCAAGAGACTAGGGAATGTCAAACATTTACTATATACTAGATTCTGCACACTGTTTTCCTAACCTTATTGCTTCTTAGTTCTTGAGAACAGACCAACTCAAACCACTACAACTACTACCTGAACTACAATTACGATATTCCTACCCCATAACCATCTCATTATTATCCTTATATCTTTCACGACTACAATGGGTAAAACCAGTTTAGTATCCCCTACCTGATAGCAGATATTACTATAACTTATTTACTGTTTTACACCTGTTTCCTAACATACTCAAAAGGATCTCATCATCTGAAAATCTCTCCATTCTTCAAAAGACAACCTCAGGACTGGGCCCTATACGCATACCTAGCATTCAAACATGATAAATCCCTTACTCCAAGGTATATCAGCGGTAGTTGGCTTTCGTCTCTACAACATATCCAATGCTGTACATCTACATGCTGTACTAAGGCCCACTGCGACTGTGCATCTGTACTTTTAGCCCACTTCGAAGAAAAGGTATACCTATATCCTTAATCTTCTCCTCCAAATCTCCCTATATATATTCTTCAACTACTGCTCCTAGATCCTTATGCTTTAGGGATTGGACACTATGTGTTAGGCACACTGGAATAACTATTCTACTTATCCGATTCTGTCCTATTTTAGTCCTCAAATGCAGCAGATGACCATCTTACTCACTGCAGTGCTCTGGGGATTATACACTATATATAGGGCATGGTGGAATAACTATTTTGCTTATCCAGTGTTGTCATACTTTAATCCCCGAATATAGCAGATGACTTTAGCTCACTGCAATACTCTGGGGATTATACACTATGTGTAGGGCGTGGCAGAATGACCATTTTGCTCATCTGATTCTGTCCTATTTCAGTCTCCTAATGCAGTAGATGACCCTTGTGCTCACTGTAGTATTCTGGGACTTAGTTGATATTTATGTGTAGGGGTCTGGATCTGATCATGCATTTGCAAGGTATTGGTTACGGAATCAGGAGCAGATAGGTAAAGAGGTGGCGAGAAGGAAGTCCATACCTGTTCAGACTATGGAATGTCAATCTCAGAGGCAAACTGGGGTCCTGACCATATTGCAGAAATCAGATAGTTGTCAAGCCCATAAATCAAGCGGTCGGGGATTTTTATCGCCATTCTCAGAGGTCTCCATTATAGATGTTTCTAGTGAGTCAGATTTTAGTTATGATAATATAAGTGAGTATGACTCTGAAGGTAATAATTACTATCATGTTAATGGAAGTACTCTTTTATCTACTTCATGACTTACTGCTAACCAAATTCCTAATATCTTAACAGAATATGAAACGATATCTACCCCCACTCCCGAGGACTCCACTCCTACTAGTACTAAGGCTACTATTCAGCATAAGAATGCTTTGGCTACCTTAACTTCAGCATATGAATCGCAAGTCCCTAATAATCGTTGGCATCTCGCATTATCCCCTGGCCATACAGTTGAAGGTATAATATATAGTTCATGTCTAGACATGGATGCACCTACCATCTTCACCTCACTTGCACCTTTGTTCATCCTCGATGTGAGCAATACATCAATAATGCGAAGCTGGTTTTCAGTGGAAGAACGGGATGAGATTATAGATACAGTACCGGTGATGCCGACTGCAGATGCCAAGATGGTTGATAGCTTAATTCAGTTTTTCCCTACAAAGACAACTTCAGATGTGCGGAAGATATTAGAGGAAACATCTTTTTTACAAAAGGAGGAAATATATGAAAGGGAGAAACATTTTGATGTATGTTGGGCAGATATAGTTGTGAGGATTATGTATACATACCAATTACTTCTACAATACTCTTTATAGCTACTAATATGTTATTAATAGACTCAGCCTTTGGGAGTGCCCTAAAGATCTTCTGCATGCTATGCATATGGAAGATTGGTATACAAGCTACCTATGGTCTCCAATTGTAGACCAGTGTTTACTCTCCCTGCCAGATATAACTATTGAACGGTATTAGCCTATTCTATAACTTATTGTTAACTTGGCTAATTAAAAAAAAGGAAGGAAATTTCATGCTGTGCCTCTGCTGAATGCAGAAATTGTAACCGTATAAGCAAAACCCATGCCCACATAGGCCCTTGCCTTGATGCAGTTATCCAGACACTTGGAGAAGATACTAAAGAGTATGGGGGCATGGAAGTCTGTCAGTCATATACTGGTCAGAGTTCATCTAAGTGCCTTCAGGATACTTTGAAGTTAGCAAAAGTGCTACAGGATATGCTATACAAGCTGCATGGGTTGGTTGATCATCATGAGGAAGTTACAAGGAAACTCCAGGTTGTTGGTATATTTTGTACTGGTTTCAAGATTCAATTTATGCGGATGGGTTGCTGGAAAGGTGGAGTGGCAGTCCTTATGAAGGATCCACCAATGGAAGTACCTATTGTGGTTGAGGAGATGGATAAGCTATTTAAGGTTATTGCGGCGGTGCAGAGGGTTAAGGTATGCTAACAATCCTGAAAGTAGAGGTACATGTCTAACAATATATATAGATGGTTATCAATAACTCTGTTAAAGCGGTAACTCAATATCATCAACTGAAGTGTAAGGAGGACTTAATTGAAGAATTGCTTCATGGTCCGAAGAAGGTACAAGCAAGGTTAGGGCATGCACCAGATACTCCATAGCAAGTATAAGATTGAGATAAGATAGGATAAAGTTATATCTATGGTTTAGGCAATTATGTTATTGATGTATCTAAAAAAAATACTTGACTTATCTTGTCCTCCCTCAGATCACTGATATACGGACAGGGCGTCGCACTCAATTAAGAGCATATGACATAGTCACATAACACAGGAGCGATCTCGCTAAGTGCCGTCAGGGTAACCCTTCATACGGGCAAAATACTTGACTTCTATCTCAATTTGTTAATATTTTTTCCACCTGTCGAGT
The DNA here is from genome assembly GCA_016880775.1 of Phymatotrichopsis omnivora. Taxonomy (NCBI): domain Eukaryota; kingdom Fungi; phylum Ascomycota; class Pezizomycetes; order Pezizales; family Rhizinaceae; genus Phymatotrichopsis; species Phymatotrichopsis omnivora. The sequence goes on along the minus strand of JABYPW010002404.1, from coordinate 6,081 downwards.
ATAAAAAACAGTTTCAATGCTTTAGAGTATTCTTACCCAATGTATTCTTAATTTAGAGAGTTTTAAAATCCTATTTTTAAGAACATTAACGTAATAGTAGATGAATTTAAAACTAAGCGATACGTATAATATTTTAAAAAAAATCTAGTTTTTGGAGGAATTGATGTAAGAGTGATAAGGAATGGTTATCTTATTATACATTTGCTTTATCGATAGTAGTAAAAACCTGTTATTTTAGAGTTTGATGTCAGAATATATTTCTTTTAAGTTAAGCAATGCCTATCATTATAAAGTTTTAGCTTATCTATTATAACAAAATCCTGTTTTCATAGAAAGTGATGTAAGAATTAAAGGCAATGTATGGAGAAACCTGTATAATATATTACATTAAGTTTAGTTAAAATAATAAAAAAAGAAAAATAAATATAATCTATGGTATGCATGAAATTTTGAAATATAACTTATTATTAAGAATCTCCTAATCTCCCTAAACATCAATTTCTTTTTATTCGTAAGTCTCTATTTTTGTATAATGGCTGTATCACAGTCAGCATACATTACTGTTATGGCACCTTTATTTTTACCATCAACTCCTAATCCTGCTTGCCCAAGAACACGGCATTTGGAGTCATTAATTCCTATCCCAAAATCAGTCCTAATTCAAAGCTTAGAAGCAGGGATAGAGGAGCTTGGGGCCTTGATCCATTATTATATTGATGATACCATCGTAGAACCTCAGGATGGTCATCTAGTTTTTCTGTCTAGAAGGTTTTCAGCTCAAGCTAATAAACCTTTAGATATTACACCAACTGAGCTATCGGTGTAAGTTATAATCAATTCTAAAAACTTAAATTAATCAGAAGAAATGAGAGTAATATACTTATATAACTTTTGAATAGTATGTTTCGAGATATCAATGTCTCCTCACCAGAGTATGAGCAAAGACCTCCAGAACCAGTCTCAGCAATTATTATATTCTGTGGGAAAACTATTTCCATATCGAATTCAACAATATCCATGGAAGCGAGTAATAGTCTTCGATCATTCGATGTAGAGACAGCATCTTATAATACTTCAAATGGTTTTGAATCATTTTATATAAGGTGTTATCTACCATTAACAGTGAGGTTTGCGAAAACGCCATTACCAGATGAAGGAAGTTTTGTTATGGTTAATAGTGTTTTAGTTGGAAGGCATGGTGCTAGTGGTCATATAACTGTATTGGTAAAGGATTTTGTTTTCCTTGGTACTCAGGAAAGGAAAGAGGAACCTGTAACTAAAACACCAGAGAAGCCGAAGTTTAATTGGGGACCTAAAACACCAAGGAAGGAAAGGTGTCTAAATTTAGAAGGTGGAGAGGGTAAGGAGGGGGGGTGAGGATTGTCTAGTGGTATGGCTGTCCTGGTGTCATTGTGCGGTAATGTGCAAGGTCGTGGGTTCAAATCCCACTCATCCCATTCCATACTACGAATTACTGGTTGGTCGTGGGTTTTGTAGCGTAAGCGAGTTTTCCCCGACCGTAGAGGGTTGCCTAATTACTGGTTCAGTCCCTGTAAGCGAATGCAACCGATGACCACAATGGCTGTATGAAGGGTTACCCTGACAGCACTTAGCGATATCGCTCCTGTGTTATGCGACTTTGTCATATGCTCTTAATTGAGTGCGACGCCCCGTCCGTACATCAGTGATCCGAGGGAGGACAAGATAAGGAGAGGGTAAGGAGGGTATGACTATTCTTGAGAGTGGAAATTTAGGAATGGGTAGTGGTAAGGAGGGTATAGCTGAGGAAGATAATGACTAAATAATTGTGTAATGCAAGAGATCTTCACTTAACTTGATTTTTCGAAGTCCCTTTATATATCCACTACATCCTATAATATTGTTAATATAGAATATATTCTATTGACAGAAATATGGCGAAGTGAATAAGAAATAGGGAAGTAATAAGCTCCAGTATACAAGAACGTCGAAATGCAATTCTATATTCTGTTAGGAGATATACCAATAATAGACAAGAAAGAACAACATGGTGGAGAGAACTTTCAATGCTTCAACCTCAGGAATTGAGGCTCAAGTGGAATAAGGTATGTTCTTTTTGTGGTATTCTTCTTTTAGATAGTGAGAAGGATGGTTGGTGCTGCTTAAATGGTCAAAGAAGGCTTCCGAAACTTCCAGACTATCCAGAGAATATTAGTTTTCTCTTACAATCAGATCCAGTTATAGCCTCTATGGTTTGCCATAAGTTAAATTCTATATTTTCATTTCCAGTTATTAGTGGTAGTGGAGGTTTCCAGTCACTTCCTGCCCCAAGCAATATTGCTATTTGTGGGAGAACTTACCATCAGCTTTTAGATATAACTCAAGGGGAGCATTCTATGCGATGGTTCTTATATGATGAAAGTCAGGGCTCTATAACTGCTGCACAGTTGAACATACCAGATATATGGGTAAGATCATTTCGAGAATTGCTAATATCTAGAAACCAATATATGCCACTACTTCAACAGCTTGGAAATCAACAAGGGACTCATCCAATGGCAATATCATTATCTTCTATAGTAGCTGGTGGAGAAATTGCTGCAATTATAGATGGTAATAATCTGCAAAAAATTTCCCCCCATGAGATATATATATTTAAAAATGGAGACCGAGAACCACAGTTTGTGAACATACTATCAAGTTAATATGAGCTATTACAATATCCATTATTCTTTCCAGATGCAACATTAGGTTGGGGTCTTGACACCAAAGGAAATTTTTCACAAATTCAGTGGTATAGGTCAAGATTACTCTCTGAAGAGAGGTTTCTTCAGCTAGGGCAACTGTGTTGTGAATATTGTGTTGATATGTACTCTAGGGTGGAAGAAGAATGGCTAAACTATATCTGACAAGGACGTCAGCAGCAGCTTCACTTCAACAATAAACATTCAGCACCAAATATGCAAATAGAGAGCCGGCAAAGAGAAGCTATTCAATACACTTTACCTGCGAGTTTTTTAGGCTCAAGAGCTTGGGCATCGGAACAAGTTGCAGATGCTTTAGCTCTTTGTAGAGCTTATGGAAAACCATCCCTTTTTATAACTGTGATGACTAACCCAAATTGGCCAGAGATAATAGAGAGACTTCGTCCAGGACAAACTGCTTCTGATATACTGGTAGTTGTTTGCCGAGTCTTCAAATAGAAATTACAAATAATGTTAAAAGAACTACATTCAAAATTTGGCAAGGTTGAGTACCTGGTCACTGTTATTGAATTCCAAAAGAGAGGTTTACCACATGCACATATTATACTAAAGGTAAGATTATATACCTACAATATATATTGAAATTACAATTATCTTATACTAAGATGAAAAGGTTTCCCCAGAAATCCCTTTTAAAGCGATTGATAGCTTGGTAAAGGCAGAACTTCCAAGTGGAGAAGAGGATCCTGAATTGCTTACCTTAATCTAAAAGTTCAATATGCATCCCTGGACACATCTAGATTCAGCACAAAACCGATGCAATAAAGGTGGAAAATGTTTTTAAAAAAAAATGCAGGAGAGAACAGAGGTAAATATTTTTGGGCATGTTGAATATAAAAGGAGGAAAGAGGAAGATAGGTGGGTAGTAACCTATATTCCCTATTTAACAAAGCTTATGAAATGCCATGTCCACATTGATATCTGCTTCACAGTTAATATTTTTATGTACCTCTATAAATATTTAATTAAAGGACCTGATAAAACATCCTTTAGAATAAATACTACTGATGAAGTACAAGATGAGATAGAAGAATATATCAGTGGGCACTACCTTTTAGAATCAGAAGCAGTCTGGAGAATATTAGAGTTCAACATTACCAAAAAAGAACCTGCAGTAACATTGATTGGAATCCACCTACCAAATGAAAATTTTGGACAAATGCATCAGCAGAGAAATCAACGATCAATTGCTTCTGATTTGCTCAGATACTTTCTTCAACCAAAAATTGAACCTTTCCAGAATTTATTGTATTCACAGTATTATAGTGAATACTATTTAGCTAAGTTTACGGCACATATTCCTTTACATGAAAATCAGTGGTTCGAAGAACCAAGTAACTTACAGAGAATGAAAATCATCAAATGGGTAAGAGGAAAGGTAGTAACTAGAGTAGTAATAGTTCCACCATGAAGTGGAGAACTATTCTACTTAAGAGCATTAGTACTACATAAATCAGGATATAATTTTGAGGAGCTACGTACTATAAATGGTATAGTACATAATACCTTTCAAGAAGCTGCAACAGCTTTAGGGCTATTTGAAAATATTGGTGAGTCAAGGCAAGCAATGGAGGAAGCCATTGAAAATTATTATCGTCCATCCCAAATGCGATTTCTCTTTGTACAGCTTTTAATTGATATTCCTACTCCAGCATTAGAATTATGGAATTGCTTTTGGCAAAAGCTATGTGAGGACTACTTACAGGAATATAGGGATAGGACGGATAGACCAAAAGCTAAGGCACTCCAAGAAATTCAGCACTACCTATCATCAAGAGGAGCAAAACTTCAAGATTTCAACCTCCCAAGCCCTGGACCAACTTGGAATGAATTAGAAATAGAAGAAAATATCTTTAGTTCAAGACAGGATATTTTATTGGAGGAGGCAGAAGAAATGTTCTCTAGAATGGTAAGTGAACAAAAGGAAATTTTTTTATTGATAAAACAAGTTATAGATGGAGATAAACATAACAACGGGGGAGAGAGAGTGTACTTTGTAGATGGAAAGGCTGGAAGAGGTAAAAGCTTCTTGATAAAAGCTTTAGTCACATATGGTCGAGGATCTGGAAGAATAGTGGTTATAGTTTGGTCAACTGCACTAAGTGTAATAGGATATGAAAGAGGACAAACAGCACACTCAGTGTTTGGAATTCCTATTAGAGAGGTAACTTACATTGTCTAATCAGGGTATTTATGTAATTAAATATTCACATACCATTTTTAGGATAATAGCAGCCTTGAATCTACAATTGGATTCTAGTCCCATCGAGCTCAATATTTATGATATGCTGAAATGATTATATGGGAGGAATTTCCAATGGCAAATAAAGCAGCAATTGAATGTGTCGATTCTTTTCTAAGGAACCTTATAGACTGCGATGCTCCATTTGGTAGGAAACTATTTATTGGAGTAGGAGACTTTCGACAAGTAGCGCCAGTGGTTCATGGAGCAGGAAAGACAGCAACGATTCAAGCATCGGTAATTTCTTCGACACTATGGACTAAATTTGATATTCTTCACCTTCATCAACCTATCCAAAATGCAAGAGATCAAGAGTATAGCTTTTGGCTAGATAAAATCAGCGATGGAATATATAGAGGAGATAATATCAAGATAGAGTTAGAAGAAGTGAAGGATGTTGGATGATGATGATGATTTTTCATTTCTATTCGGTAAACTACTCTACTTCTTCTACAGCTCACCCAGGCCGTCCGCATGCAGTCCTCGACTATGGCGTATCACCTGTTTCTCCCCCAACAGAAACGAAAAAGAAAAACAAAGGAAATAGTATCACCCGAAAAACTCCTCCCCAAAGTACCTGCACATAGCGAAAGACTAGTTACATGACCAAAGAATGTATCGTCCATCTCCTCCACCTGAAAACTTCCTCCACTAGTTTCGTGCGACGAGGGGACTTGTAGGCGTTGCGTTGGTGCCGGCGGGCGCGGTCGCAAGAGCTAAGCGAGCCGGCGATGTAGCGATCGGTAGGTTTTGTATTGTTCGCGGTTGGACGTCCTGCGGGAGGGGGTACGTACGGTCGCGAGGTTTGCTAAGGTTTGTTTTGGCGTTCCCGACTTCGTTCGCTGGTTTTGTATTGTCGCCATGGAGGGGCGATGAGAGAGCGTTGGGTGCGACCGTGAAGGTCGCTTAGAGGTTTGTGCGATCGCTCCGGGGGGCCTGGACACCCCTCCTAGGAGCTCTGAGAGCGACGCGGTCGGATGTGTGGCGCGATCGGAGATCGCTTGTGGGAGGTGTGGGATGTATCGTGAGACAACCGCCTACGCGGTACAGGGCACGGTCGCGAATAAGGCGAGTTGCGCCAGCTGGCGACTACCG
>JABYPW010002403.1:0-11427 GCA_016880775.1 Phymatotrichopsis omnivora | reverse complement strand
AAAAAAAAAAAAATTTCCCCCCCCCCCCCCCCCCCCCTGGTCCCTTCATGTTCTTTCCACGCTTCTCTGAGTTCACATATCTCGTTCTTGAAATCAATACTTTTCCACGACTATTGCTTTCAAACACCGTCACGATAATTTTTCTTCTTTGGAACCTGGATAAGGTTTGGTACACTGTACACAAAGAAGTCTAACTATCACGATGTCAGGCTCCTATACCCCCTCTTCCTCCTTTAACCCCTCTCGCCGTCCACATCCCACCCCCTCGCCCTTCGAACAAAGAGCAGTAGAGCTCGCAGGTGTCTGCGCTCGTGCCGCCGGACACGGAGTCCTCCCCGCATTTTTCAGACAGGATAACGCAGAACTCCTGGAAGACACAAAACTGCAAGCATACCGTGAGGTCCTTCTACTGGAGTTCCTAACAGACACTCTGCCAAAGATAACCCAAACCTTGGGGGCTTTGGTAGACCAGTCGAACGCCCAAGGTAAAGCCATCGCCGACCTGCTTGAAGGTCACAATGCAATTCGCGACTGCGTCGCCGCCCTCGATGACAACTTAAGCGAGATCCGGTAGACGCTCCGCTCTGAAACCTCCAACAACGCCCTTGAGGAATCCCTCAAGAAAATAGAAAAAGCGACCAAAGAGACCTCTAAAAAGGTCAAGAAAATCGCAAAACTGAACGTCGCCCCCACTGTGCCCGCCGCCAGCACACCAAAACCTACGCAACCACCACCCGAGGGAACTTGGGCGCAGGTGGTCTCAAGACGAAACAAAAAGCAGGCGGCCCCAGTACCCCCCTTCCCAGCAAGTGCAAGCGACCGACACTACCCCGCAAAGCGCGACCGTGAAATTATCATCACGACCGCTTCCGAGGTTGGCATTTTCGACCTAGTACAGCTCAGGGACGCAGTCAACAACACCCTCGTCGAAGCCAAGGCCCCAGAAGCTCTCCGCATCGCCGCCGTTCGAAAGAACAATCAACGCTCTATCGTGCTCACCACTATTGAAGATGTCACTGTATCGGCAGTGCTCGCATATCGAAACCGCATCGAAGCAACTATCAAGGAAAAGTTTCCAACAGCCTCTGTTCGCAAGAATCACAGGTGGAAGAAGTACTTGGTACACAACGTCCCCCACTCTCACACTGATGCCATCACAGAAGCCGATATGTTCCGAAGGGAGATCGAGCACTTCAACAAAGGCATAACCCTCACGCAAACCACTCGGTGGCTACTCCGCGAAAGCGACCGAACTGGAAAACATGCATCCTCTCTGGTCATAACGATCATTGACGATGACAACGAAAACCGCATACTCCAGGGACTCATGATCCTAACCCGCAAAAGACGTGTCGAGAAGTACATCCCCTTCAACTCCGCGACCCGCTGTACCAACTGCCAGGAGTTTGGTCACCACCAAGCTCGATGCCGAAACCCCCCACGGTGTAACATGTGCGCTGAAGCACACAACACTTCGAAACACACCTGCGGACACGAGGAATGCAAAAAGGTCGGAAGACGTTGCGATGACACGGTCCTAAAGTGTGCCAACTGCAAAGGAAAGCACACCGCTTCGAACCCCTCATGCCCGGCTTTCATCCAAGCGAAAGCACTGGCTGCGGCCCGGAAGGAGGAGGCTGTTACCGTCACTATGGGTGGCGTATGATTTTTCTTTACTTTTTTGATTTTTTCCTTTAGCTGAAAAGGTTTAGGCAGGGCGAGGAGGATTTCTTTTCTCTTCTCTTTCTACTTTAGTTTTGTGTTTTGTTCTTTTTCTTCGTAAGAGTCCGGTAGATAGTTGTTGTAAGGTTCGCCTCGCTATGGATATCGGACGGGAAGGCTATTTCGCGGGACCATTTGTGGCGCTTTTTCTACTGTACTGACACGACATCGTGTCTTTTTCTGTATGAACGCGTGGTTTCCTTTTTGTTTCGTTTGGAGGAGAACGGGTGACACGCCATAGTCGTTGACTGCATGCGGACGGCCCGGGTAGGCTATAGAAGAAGTAGAGTAGTTTACCGAAACGAAATGAAAAATTATCATCATCATCTTCATGTTCTTTCCAGACTGGAAGACGGAGACACCCCACAGTACATAATCCACTGGATCATGTCCTTCCTATCACAACGAAAAATCAAACTCCAATATAAAGGCTCCCCAGATCAGTACTTTGAAATACAAGTAGGAACACCACAGGGCTCCCCGCTCTCCCCCCTCCTATTTGTTATATACATCAAACCGATCCATGACCTAGAGGAACCACACCTAGTCAAAAGTTATGCCGACGACGTGTCGGTCACGGTGTATTTGAAAAACAGGCAGGACAACACCCCAAAAATCTAGAACAGGTTTCGACAAGTCGAGGACAAAGGCTCTGAGCTGGACATACTCTTCTCCCACGATAAGACGGATCTCATCCACTGGCAATCAACAAACAAAAACGAAGAACCTGGAGATAAGGACCCAATATACTTCGGCAACACCCCAATAGTCCCCAAGGAGCTGGTACGATACCTGGGATACTTCACGGACAGAAAACGAAAACCCCTGGCACACTTTCAGCAAAGAATTACAGGAACCCTAGGCCTCTGGAGAATGGTCCAAGGATTAGTCGGAAGAGGAAAAGGGCTCACAGCACATAACGCGCAAAAACTAGTAATGGCCATCATGATCCCCAAGGTCACCTTCGGCGCCACGATCTTTCAACCAGACAAAAGAACCACAAATAAACTAGACGTACTTTTCAACCAATTCGCAAGATGGATAACAGGATGCTTTAGCACCACCCCAGTTGGCCCCCTTAAAAGCCTCGCAAGAATCCCCCCGCCAGACCTTCTCTGCCAATACATCTGCCAAAGATACGCCATCAGAGCGGTTACACTGCCCCCAGATCACCCAGTCACCTCCGCGCTCCCGCCAACTTTCCCCGTCTGGGGAAAAAATAGGGACCAGAACACCGCCAGGCCAATGATGGGCATCAAAATGACCAAAGGGAAATCCAAGGGACGACAAGTTCTCAAATGGAACTCTAAGGACGGATCCCATGTCCTAGCCCCACCCTACATAGACCAGCTAGCCAGAGCACTACAACCCTTAATGGACCGAGACACAACCTGGAACCACTTCGATATTCTCCCCTCCTAAAAAACCCCCTCTCTGCACAGCAAAAAGAAATCGATCGACTTGGTCAAATCGCAACTCCTAAGCACCTGGAAAGAACAGGCCACGGATGCCAAGGGTTATATCTGCTACCCTTCCCTACACGAAGACTCGACTTTTCAGCTCCCCCAGGGTCTTAGCCAAATCCTTTTCCAAATACGATCAGGCAGCTCTCATCTATCCGGACACCTCCCCTGGAGAGAAGGTAGAACGAACTGTCCAAGATGTCACCTAGAACCAGAAACACTCGAGCACGCCGTAAGGACTTGCAAAAACAGAATCCTAGAAAGAGAAAAATACCTCCCTGGAAACCCTTCCCTAACGCTCATCTTCAACAGTCCATCACTGCTCCAAAAACTCGCGGAATACCTTAAGGAAACAAAAACCGGGCGTCCCCTACATCCTAACCAGTACAAGTTCCAAGTGCAAGTAAGTGCCCCCGCCCATGGACCCAAATCTTGTACCCCCTTCTCTTCCCCAAGACCCCCGAGTAGATGTTCGTCATGCGGCCCGTGGGCACATACTGTAGATTGGCTTGACACGAATTTCACAGGGACCGATCCCGCTGAGGGACCATCGGCCCCTTCTCCTTTGTACGTTTCTCCAATTTCCTTATCTCCTTTGTCTAGCGATGGTGGATTTTCGGAGAAGGAAATGCCGGTACCTGCTTTTTCTGATCGTTTGGCCTTGCCTGTGTTCGGGGATGTTGTTTTGAACGGGTAGTTTCTTTGAGTATGTTTCTTTTTCTTTTGGGCACGCCATAGTCTTTGACTGTATGCGGATTCTTTTGTAAACTGCGAAGAGTAGTTTAGAAAAATGAAAAATGAATAATCATCATCATCATCTTCATGTTCTTTCCTTTCCTTCTCTCTTCAGTCTACAGACTAGCTACGAGTCTTAAGAATATATTCGTTCTTAAACAACGCTTTATCTTCTCTCTCTTCTTTATGATGTAGGAAAGTGTATTTGTGGATCCAGACTTAGAACACGTTGAGATATCTGAGTTTACTCAGTAATACGTTTCTCTGTTGAGTGGCACTTGCACTTTACCGAGCCATTACCGTACCTGAAGACACCTTCCGTAACAGGTACCTTCTAATTTCTACTTCGGGTGGTGCTAGGCATGCTTCCTTAAGTACTTTTTGGTTGTTGGTCATTCTGAATATTCTGCATACCCATTTTACTACTTATACTCCTCCTTTTTCTAGCATTTTGATAGCCTTTTCTGTTGTTCCATTTAGGTGGAAGGTGTCTGCTACATAGAAGAGCAAGGGGTAGATAACCGACTTCACCAGTTATTTAGCCATGTGAATACTAAGTCCTTTCACTCCTGTAGCTAGCTAGCTTATTCAGAAGAGGGATGCCAATGCCTAGACTAGTCTATACTGACAGTATGCGATGTGCCCTTTGCCTTTGTATAGCATGACTCCGAGGTACCTGACTATGTCCTTATGCTCGATCTTTTCTCCCATAATGTTAGCCAGTGGTCTGTTATTTTGTTCACATCCCACATGCTAGAGTTCTGTTTTTCCTGGAGATAGAGAGAGGAAGAGGCTGTCGAGCCTTGCTCTAAATTCCCCATTTACAAATCCTTCTAGTATCTTGACATTTTCTTAATAGCACTTACTTGTATAAAGGAAACATATGTCATCTTCATACATGAAGATTCTGATGTTTACCACACTGTCTCTTGTCAGTCCTGCCACATATATGTTAAAAAGCAAAGGGGAGATGGGAGATCCTCATGGGACTCCTAGGTTGATTTCTATTGGGTCTGACTGGGTTCCTTTGTCACTGAAGGTAAGCCTTCTATTGCTTAGGAAGGACCATATCCACCTGATAATGTACTCAGGGGTTTTTCCTTTACTTAGGATCTCAATCAGCTTTCTTTTGTTAACTTTGTTAAAGCCTTTTTCTATGTCCACAAAAATCATTGTAGCCTTTTTTCCATAGTTTTGCTACCACCTGTTGTCGTGTTTGAATGTGCTTATCATATCTGTTACTGACCTTCCTAGGAGTGCTCTGCACTGTTATTCTATAATCATATCATTCTGGATGGCATGCTGGGATAGTCTTAGGGATAATATCTTTTCTAGGATCTTGGCTAGGGTGTTTATGAGAAAGATGCACCTGTAGATATTTGGGTTTTTGTAGGAGTCTTTCTTCGGTTTAGCTAGTGCTATTCCTATAGTGTCCTTAAACTGCCTAGGATTGACCCTATTTTATAGCAGGGGTTAGATAATCTGTGTTACTGACTCCGGACATGTCTCTGTGAGATGCTTCTAGTGTGTGTACCCTATATGATCTAGTCCTGGTGCTGTGGTATGCAGGGTTCTCCTGATTACATACTGTAGCTCTTCTTTTATAACCATTTCCTCTGATAGCCTAGTCACTTCTGGGGGGGGTAGGAAGGGGTCAGTTTTCTCAGGGAAGAAGTGGTCTATGAGGGCCTGTACTTTTTTATTAGGGGTGCTCACATTGTTTATAGGTGGTAGTAGGACATCCCTGGCGAGCCTTGTATACTTTAGGGCATTCCACAGGTCTTTGTTACGGCAGGTGTCTTCGGGTACGGGAATGGCTCGGTAAAGTGCAAGTGCTACTCAACAGAGAAACGTATTACTGAGTAAACTCAGATATCTCAACGTGTTCTAAGTCTGGATCCACAAATACACTTTCCTACATCGTAGAGAAGAGAGAAGATAAAGCGTTGTCTAAGAACGAATATATTCTTAAGGCTCGTAACTAGTCTGTAGACTGAAGAAGGAAAGGAAAGAAACATGAAGCGACTTATCTTGTCCTCCCTTGGATCACTGATGTACGGACGGGGCGTCGCACTCAATTAAGAGCATATGACATAGTCGCGTAATACAGGAGCGATATCGCTAAGTGCCATCAGGGTAACCCTTCATACGGCCATTGTGGTCATCGGTCGCATTCGCTTACAGGGACTGAACCAGTAATTAGGTAACCCTGTACAGTCGGGGAAAACTTTCTTACGCTACAAAACCCGCGACCAACCGGTAATGCGTGGTATGGAATGGGACGAGTGGGATTTTAACCCACAACCTTGCATGTTACCGCACAATGACACCAGGACAGCCATACCACTAGACCATCCTCACCCCGAAACATGAAGCGACTTATATGATTTTCCCATTACTGTTATTTTACATCCCATTTCCTCCAGCAGGGCGTTTACACTTAATTAAAAGCAAGAACATAACCGGTGAAAACAGGATGATCCTCCACCTACTCGTGCCGTAAAGAAAAAAGGAAAAAAGGAGAAGGAAGGGGAAAAGAAAAAGGAAAGAAAAAAGAAAAGGAAAAATAAGCGAAAAAGAAATCCCGTGCCCTGTCCAGCGTGCTCCTCTAAGTCTCTAGACTTCTGCTTCCTACCCCATCTCGCCTTTCGCTAGTTCCTTCTCTTACAGCTATCACTACCTTCGGGGGTTCCGGTGGGGGGTCGGGCGGTCTTCCTAGGCCTTTTTCAACGAGTTTGGTCCAGAGGTCAGTGTTTTTGTATAGCAGATCTTCGACGGTGTGCCTTCGGATAAGATGTCTCCAGGCTGTGGGGGATGGGCATTCGATGAGATAGTGTTGCACGGATTAGGCCTGTCCGCAGACGTATATGTTCTGTTCTCTGTTGTAGTGGAGGAGGTTGGGGACGTACGCGTGGCCTGTTTGGAATTGGTACGCTCTCGAGGCTACGTATTTGTCTAGGGCGCTGTACGGGTCGTTCCTCGGAACTGGCTTTTCGGCAAACGTTTCGAAGGCTTCCTTCAGTCTCTCTTTGGTTCTGGTCTTTATGTCGCTCCTGGTGACGGTCCTTTGTTTTTTGGCTTCCAGTTTTTTCGACTGTGTTTTCGCTATTTGGTCGGCTCGCTCGTTGCCATAGATTCCTTTGTGGGCCGGCACCCACGCTAGGCTGGTTGCAATCTCTTGTTCTACTAGCTGGAGGTTGAGCTTAAAGATTTTTTCGGCTATATACTGGGTGGGGCTCGGGTAGGGGTTTGTGGCCGCAACGAGTGCTGCCTGGTTGTCCGTGTAGATTTTTACCGAGGTGAAGTCATTCTTGTTTTTGAGCTTTAGGGCTAGGTCGAGTGCCTCCAGGATCGCTTCCAGTTCTCCATCGAAGACGTGTACTCTGCTTCCTTGTGTTTTCGACCTTCCTCCGACTTGTTTGTTGTTTAGGTATGCCACTACTGCGTTCCTGACCTGGCTATTTTTTCCCACTTGTGAGGCGTCTGTGTAGAGCGTGAGCTGATCTGGGGGGGTGCGACTTTGGGTGATCTTTTATCGCTTTTTCTTTGGACTCTGGGAAGGGGTCTAGCTTTGGCTTTCCTTTCAGGTTTATTGGCCATGGTCTTGTGGGAGGTGGGAGCTGGTAGTATGAGAGGGCGTTCGTTCCTAGGTCTTCTCTGATCATGTAGATCATTGCATCTATCTGGAGCATTCTTTTTCTAGAGTGCTGTCCCTGGGGCTCTGCTTTCCAAGATGGTGCTTTTGGCGATTTTTTCCAGTCTTTGTTTCTTCCCGACATGGGCGGTAGCCTCGCGTAATTCGGGTGCTCAGGTCCTATGGTGAGCAGTCTTGCTCCGTAATTGGCTTGGTACCTCATGATCTGTAGGTGTACGGGCCACACGTTTGCCTCGACTATTGCTTTGCAGTTGCTGGTGCTCCTGAACATTCCGCATACCCACTTCGTCGCTGCAGCTATCATACTGTCCAGGGTTCTGTGGGCTTTTTCGGTGACATTGTATGGGTGGAAGGTGTCTGCACCATAGAGTAGTGAGGGGAGCACTACTCTTCTGACGAGTTTTAGGGCCATGGCAGGGTTGAGTCCTTTTCCTCCTGAGGATAGGCGTGAGATCCTGGCTGTGGCCGCCTGTGCGCATTGTGTCCTGTGCTGGCAGTGTGCGAGGACGCTTTCTTTCTGGTCGAGTATTATTCCTAGGTATTTGACTTTCTCCTGGTGCTTGAAGGTCTTGCCCTGGATTTTTATGGCGGGTTTGTCGTCTTGTTGGCCTGGGCTTATGTGCTGGAGTTCCATTTTTCCCTCCGATAGTGATAGCTTTAGTTCGTCAAGTGTCTTCTGCAGTTCTCCTTTGCAGTGGTCTTCCAACTTTCCTATGTTTTCCTCGAAACTATCTCCTTCTGCCATGATGCAGAGGTCGTCTACATACATGTAAAGTTTTAAAGCCCCGCTGTCTCTTGTCAACTTAGCTACGTATATGTTAAATAGGAGGGGGGAGATTGGGGATCCTTGCGGGACTCCTGTTTTTATCGATCTGAACTCTGATCTGGTTCCTCTGTCTAAGAAGGCGAGCTGTCTGTTGGCTAGGAAGGACGCAACCCAGTGTCTGATGTATTTTGGGGTGTTGTTTTCCTCTAGGATTTTAAGGAGTTCTTCGATGTTGACTCTGTCGAAACCTTTTTCGATTTCCATAAACAGGAGTGTGACCTTCTTTCCTCTGTTTTTGGCGTCTCTTATGTCGTGTTTCAGGGCGTTTACTGCGTCTATTGTTGAGCGACCAGGGAGGGCTCTGTACTGGTTTTTGGTTATCATTTCGTGGTCGATTGCGTGTTGTGATAGCCTTGTTGCCATTATTTTCTCCAGGATTTTTGCGAGGGTGTCGATAAGGAAGATGCATCTGTATGCATTCGGGTCCGAGTAGCTGGGTTTCTTTGGTTTCGGGATCGCTATCCCCAGTGTTCATTTGAATATTGCTGGGTGAACTCCGTGCTTCAGTAGGGGGTTTAAGAGGCTTGGGAGGACCGTGTTGTTTGCGTTGTGGAGGTTCTTCCAGAGGTTGTACTGTATTTCATCTGTTCCTGGCACTGTTGTATTGGATGTGTTTCGTAGGGCGTATTTTATTTCTTCCGGCGAGATGTCCTCAGTCTCGTCTGGTCTCTCTAAGGGGGGGAGGAGGGGATCTTCTGCTTCTTCCGGGAAATAGTGATCTATCAGGGCCTGAGCCTTCTGGTCCAGGGTTTCTGCTCCGTTTATGGGGGGGAGGGGGTAGTCTCTGGCTGGGCGCGTGTACCGCAGCGCGGTCCATAGGTCTTTCATGTTTGCTTCCTGCAGGAACTTGTTCCAGTGGTCTTTTTTGGTGCTGTGGATGAGTTTCCTGAACTCCTTTTTACTGTTTAGGTAGTTTTCTTGGGCTTTTTCGGAATTGCGGTCCTTTTTTGCTTTGTATCTGGCCTGTGTCATTTTCCTTTTGGAGTTGTCGAGGTCCTTGTTCCACCACGCTTTCGATTTGTTGGTGATGGTTCTCATGGGGAGCGCTTTATTCTCTTTTGCGCATTTGACTAGGCTGTTCTTATTGCTTTCTAGCTATGCGTCTGGGTTGCTGTTGTCGAAGGGGGTTGGTTCCCAGTTTTCTAGGTTTTCTTTCACTTTCTCCCAGTCTGCTTTTGCGTAGTCTAGCGTGACCTTCTTGTGCTGCACTCCACCTGGTTTGGAGAGGGTGATCGCTATGACTTCATGGTCGCTGTTTGTTTGGTGGTCGTCTGGGCATATCTGCCAGTCTGCGTTCCATTCTGTGGCCATGGGTGATAGGAGGGCGAGGTCAATTGTGGTGTCCCTCTGGTTCTGTTTGGGGTTGCCGAGTCTGGTAGGTTGGTCTGGTTCGTTGAGCAGGTAGTATCCTTCTTCTGTGGCCTTTTTCACTGCTGGTTCTGCTCTTTCTGTCTCGTGGGGGTCTGTTGCTCCCCACCAGGGATGGTGGAGGTTGAAGTCGCCTAGGACTAGGTTCTTGTTGTTGGTGAATATCTGGTCCCAGTTTTGGTCTTCTCTTTTGGTGGCCGGTGGCAGGTATATATTGGTGACATCGAGGTAGTTGTGTTTATTGACGAAAAGCCTCACGACTTGTTCATCTCCGTTCTTGTTTCGGATGGGGAAGGGGTTTAGCGCTGAGGACTTGCTTATGTAGAGCACTACTCTTGATCGGGTGGTATTGCTGGGGTAGAATCTGTAAAAGCTGTTGTGAGACAGCGGAACGTTGCTGAGTGTTGGTGGTTCTTGGATGGCGACTACGTTTGCCTTGTTGGTTACTGCCGTGTTTATTAGGGATTAGAAGTTACTTTGTAAGAGGTTACAATTATGCTACAATATTTTAAAGACTGGATGTGGGTCAAGGCCCCACTGTATTTTTTCCTCGTTGTTCTCCATTAATTATCTTGGTGCATTTCGATTTCCATGCTGATTTGATCCATCCATTCTTTTCTCTTCTCGTCAACTTCTCTTGCGTACTGGTCTTTCGCTGCTTTGACGGTTAAGCATTTGGGGTCTGTGGCCTTGTGCGGGCCTTTGCAATTGGTGCAAACAAGGCCATTGTGTTCACATGGGCCGTTGAATTTGCATTGGGGGCAGATGTGGTTCCTTGTGCTGTGGTGGGGGAAGTGGTCGTGGAGGTTGCCGCAGATGTTGCAGTTTTCTTTTTCTTCTTTGCACATTGCGCTGAAGTGTCCGATTTTGAAGCACTTGTAGCAGACTGTGGTTGGGTTTGGTCTCAGGGATTTCATGACTTTGCAGGTTTTGTTGAAGAGGACTACTTGCTTGCCTAGCTTTGGGACCTGGTCTTCTGTGATCCTGACGGTGACTGCTGCATAGGCTCCTCCTGAGGGGTTGTTTTTGCGGTCTTGTTCGCTTTTGAGGTATCTTGCTGCTGCGATTTCTACATCCGCTACGTAGAAGAGTTCCTCTGCTAGCTTGTGGATTGGTACTTCTCCTAGTGGTTCGGTTGGGACTGAGTGGATAACCATTTCGGTGAACATTGTGGCCACTCTGAAGCCGTCTCTTTCGATTTCTCCGTTTGTGTTCACTTTGGTGACGTAGTTGAGGGCGTCTATGTATGGGACTAGGGCGCTTGCAGTGAGAGTTGGTGGGGTTGTTATGATTATGGTCGATTTGTGGTTGACTCTGACCGTGAGTCCCCTGAGCTCTGCAGGCCTCTTGCACTTTCCTTCCCCCCCCCCACATTCCACGGTCGGCTACAACGAAGAGCTCGCCTACCTTCGTGATAGTCAACAAAGCGCACCAACACTCCCGTGAAAAAAAGCACACCTATCCCATCACCGCCTGGCCCTCGGATAGAGGTTGGAGCACCGCTCACAGGCCGAGCTGAAAATAGGGTACGAAAATCACGGTCGGAAAAAACAAACATGTCACAACAAAACCCCATCGTCATATCCAGTGGAGAAACGTCCACCAACTCGTCCCAACAATCCCAAAACCTCCCGGCCCTAGACCCCGCCATCATCAAC
>JABYPW010002402.1:0-11427 GCA_016880775.1 Phymatotrichopsis omnivora | reverse complement strand
AAAGAAAAAAAGAAAGAAAAAAAAAAAAAAGAAAAGAAAAGAAAAGAATAAGAATAAGAATGAATAGGAAAAAAGAAAAGGAAAAAAATAAAAAATAAAAATAAAAAATAAAAAAAAGAAAATATCAAATAACTAACACAAGCACCAACAACACTACTAGCACGATAATCAACACAGCAATGCAGCACGACGACGCCGTATCTATCCGCATCAGCCCACACTCTGAGCAATGCCAGACAAACGAATGAACAAACCTTCATTCTTCCTGATAAAGCTCCCCAAATTCCGCATGCCGACCCTCAACTTTCTTTCGATGCGCTCCGCATCCCTCTCGACGTCTTCCAGCAGCTCGACCTGCTCCTCCAGTTCCCGCCCCATGACGTACGCCTGCTCCCGCAAGTTCCCCACAGTCCTGTACACGCCGTCGAGGGTCTCGTCCTGCTGCGCGAGCATCGTCTGCTGCTGCTGCATCTCAAACGCCGCGTACGAGTCCTCTTCTTCGGTGCTCTCGGGGTCCTTCCCGGCATACCCGGACCGCGCTACCTCTTCTGCCATGTCGCCGATCTCCCCCCGCCACTCTTCGACGAGCCGCCGCCGCCGCGCTACTTCCTCGATTTCGAGGCCGTACTTGTACGGATCTTTTTCCACGGCCGCTACCGCCAACGATAGGTCGTGGATGTCGGTTGTGAGTTCGTCGAGGTGCGCGGTGAGCTCGGCGCGGGCGGAGCCGAGCTCGCGGGAATGTCCGGGGACTAGGGAGCGGATGCGGAGGTACGAGGAGAAGGATTGGCGGGTGGTTGTGAGCAGGTGGGAGACATCTCTACGGGATGTTAGTTATTGTGTAGAGGGGAGTTGAGGGATGAGGATGGGGACGTTTGGAATTGGATGAACGGGTCGTCGGCGTCGGTTGTTGAGGACATCATTTTCGTTGAGTGGAATGTAGCTTTGGATTGTCGGAGAGCTTGGAGCTTGGGGAGCTGCATTCGAGGTTGCGCGTTTTGGATCTTATCTGATTAGATTGCGGTTGTTGGACTCGAGACTTCAGGGTAACGTGGGCCCAGGGACAACTGTAGAACACGGTATATGTAGTAAGTAGTCCATATACTACCGTCCTTTGTTGCTTCTCATATACAAAAACTCACATCAGTTTCAACCAACGTCAGTTTCGGCCTCCACAGCCACCCTCCCCTTTACTCCATCGACAATCCAAATTAATCCACAGGTAATAATGTAATATAGAGTACATGTACATTCATTGCCGCTAAACTATATAACCTCTCCGAACCACGACAAACTTTAGTTCCGTTTACTTCTAAAACCATGAATTTCTCCAGCCGGCCAACAAACAAGGCTAAAGGGGTAATAAAAAAAACAAAACAGAGCAATAGAGGGAGGGAGAAAAAAGAAGAAAAATTAAAAAGGACCACCCAATTCGCCGCAAGTCCCAACACCAATGTCAATCATGCCCTCGTTCCAATGTCAACACCAAAACCGCACCGCAAAAGAAAGAAAGAAGGAGAGAAAAAAAAGAAAAAAAAAAAAAAAAAAGGAAAAGCGTCTATCCCATTACTTCCGCCACACCTACAAATCTGCATCGCTAGTCTCCATAGTCTCCGCGACCTCCTGTGCCTCCACTCCCCGTCTCCTCTCCCTTCCCCTTCTACCCCTCTCTCCGATCCTCGCCTGCCCCTTTGAACTCTTCAACTTCGTCCTCAAAACCTGCTCATGAATCATAAACTCTACATCCTCCTCATCATGCACCAGTATATCACCATCCGGTTTAAGGAGCGAAGCCTGAAAGAGGTCAGGGGCTTCTGCACATTCCTGGAGTGACTTGTCTAGGAGTTCTGTCGCAATGGGATCCTGCGGGGAAACGGCAAGCGCCTGTTGGATGACGATGACTGTTAGTATAGTCTGATTTTGATAAGAGTAAAGGGGGGAGCACCTCGTGGAAACTTGTAGTCGCTTGCCAAGGACGGCCCGCGGCAAGATGACATAAACCGATGGCGCAGTAAACGCCTGAATCGCGGCCTTCCCCACAACGTGTAACTTGCGCAAACGACTCCAGAGCCTTATTATACATTTCCAATCGTCTGTACGCATGACCCAAATTCGCCCTGGTCGCGATCCAAGCCTTCGGATCACTCTCGATTTCATCCGCGATAGAGAGTGCACGGGTAAACAGCTGAATTGCTTCCTTCAAATGTTCTTTGTGATAGAACACCACACCCAGTTCGTTTAGGAGTAAAGGGTCCGTCTTGCAGAGAGAAAAGGCGTTGTTCAGGTATTCGTCTGCCAGGGTAATATTGTTTAGCTGGAGGTGCTGCATCCCTAGAAATAGCTGCGGAAGATGCGTCCCCTGGAAAAGCCTTGCCGCAGTGGAGTACGCGGAAATCGCCTGATCATGTTCTCCCTCCGCAGCAAACGTATGCGCGAACCCGATCCAGGCGGGGCCAAAGTGGGGATCCATCATAGACGCTTTCGAGAAGTACCTTCTCGCCTCGGCGATTTTGCCAATGGTTAGGTAGTAGACACCTACCGCGAGCCAGGTACACGGTTCCTCGGGGTATGAATCCGCCATGTCGTGGGAGACGAGGAAGAGTTTATTCTTCTCGCCAAGTTCGTGCAGACAAGCGAGATATAGCGGGTAGATTGAGAAGTTGTAGCGGTCGTCGTCAATGATTCTTTCGCAGAGGTGGAGACAATCTTTGAACCTGCACTGCGTAAATAGAAGTTCTGCCCGAGACAGGATGATGTCCGCGTTGTCGGCAAGGTTATAGGATTCGGACAGCGTCTCGATGGCTTTGTTGAAGAAGGCAGGGTTCTTGTATTTGCTGAGACGGGTGGTGTACAGCATTTTAACGAACTCGGCGCATTGGCCCGAATTCTCGTCGACGTCGGAGGAGGGCGAGCTGAGAGACTCGAAATCGAGGGACTCGAGGAAATTCCATTCCTCCTCGGGGGACATCAACGAGTTCCGCATCAGCTGATCGAATGCCTCGAAGCATTTGACGTCGATCTGAACAGCCTGTTTGTAGCATTCCTTCGCTTTATCGAACGAGTTCTGCTTCGAGTATACCTGGCCTCGGAGGTAACACATGGCGGCCTCGAATTTGAGATTGGAACCGTGTTCATCGCGGTCTCGCCCAGAACTGCGGGTTCCACCGCGGCGTCGAGAGCCGCCGACGGAGGAGGAAGCGGAGGATATAAGGTGAGTTGGATTTTTGTCGCCCAGGATGTTGAGCGCTTCGTCGTACTTCGATTGCTTTATCAGACAGAGAGCAGCGAGGTATCGGCAGGAGGTCGAGCGGGATATAAGGTCGTTCTTTGTGAGGAAGGTTTGCGCGCGATTGTAGTGGCCGGTGCTGAAATGGACTTGGGCGAGCCAGAAGGCATCTTTCGGGTCGCCTGCTCGTGCATTTTCGTCGTCAGCTCGATGCCGCTCTTTGCACGACAATTCAGAAGGGAAATACAGCGAAATTACCGGTCAATGCCAGCAGCTTGTCGCCGACATAAATGGCAGCATCGTACTGGTGCTTGTTGAGCGCATCTTGCCTCCACGCCTTCAGAAATTCCTCCATCTTGGGATTCGCGATGACCCTTCCAGCCGAGACACCTCGTTGTCGTCTCGGAGGGGGAGTGGCAGAATCGGAGGAGGCGTTGCCGTAGGGGGTCTGGAGCGAAGAGGCGGAGGACGGGGGCATCGTATCTGGGGAGCGGAGTGGTGCAGGCGGGAATGTCAAGCAAATTTGGGAGGGGAAATTTGCGAAGTAGCAGACAGTGGTGTTTGCGTGTTTGCGGATGGGTCTGCTGCTATCGGTGACGTTTGATTCCAGCGTTCACCGTTTTCGAAGTTTTGGGCACGACGTGAAGCCGCTTGGCGGGGCTGACATCAAGCTAGATCTGCCGCTGTACTAAAGTACTCGAGTAGAGTATGTATATCGTACTAGTACTTATAATAAACCTACTTGCGCCAAGCTCCCGTACTCTGTGGCTGAAGTGGTACTCTCGTTCCGCCAAGTCCAACTTGCAGTGTTCCGGGTCTAATCCCTACGCCCGGAACGTTCTCACTTTTACTGCGTAAAATCTCAGATCTACTGTATGCGTTCAGCGTTCCAGCAGTATAAGACAGTGTCTCTAATCGTCAGAACGTGGAACGCGGAGGGTAAATCTCAGATTTCCCGCAGTATAATTGAGAACGTTCCGGGCGCAGGGATTGTCCCGGGAACGCCGCAAGTGGGCTTGGCGGAACGAGAGTTCGCGCAGGGATAATGATCTGTGGCGAAGCACACAGAATAATTTGTATAAGAGGGAGGGGTTTCCCCGGCACTCTGGTAGAAGGGGGTATAGCCGCGTGGCTGCATCTCGCTTATTTCTTCCCCAGTCTTGTACTAAATTAAAAATATAAATTGGATTTCTCCCCGGCACTCTGGTAGAAGAGACGAAGTCTTTCACCCTTATCCAACAACGCGATAGCAGAACACAGCGACAAGACGAGAGCATCACGGTACAGCAACAAGGTGAGTCTATTTAATGTCACATTATCTCTCTACTGGCTAGAATATCGAAGACTGATTAGATAGTAACGATTTCCCAACCAAACAGTCAGACTAGAGCTGAGGAGAAGTGAATGAAAATTTTAAAGAGATTAGAGCATGGTTCAAGTGGACTTGGGGAGTCTTTTTTTTTGGGAGTAAGTTATAAGCGGCTTCTTTCTACCAACCTTTGCACTGACAAATATGCTAGCTTGGAGCAAAGGTATTCCTTGAGCGTGACATGGAGTTTAGGATGGAGAGGAAGATGGACGATCAGGAGATAAGAATGAAAGAGCATATAGGGACTGCTCTGACTCAACTTCGCCTGGAAATCAACAATGATCATTTAATGCGTCAGATAAATCAGAAGAATTCCGAGTGGAAAGGGTGGTTTAGTTGATCAGTTTTCTTTGTTTTTTTTTTCCCCCTCTAGGGGTGTTTTTCCCTAGTCCAACGGGCTTTACACGCATAGGGATAGAATGGTTCTACACAATGAAATCGGAGTTTAATTTTTTCTTTTATGTATTATACTAGGAGTTAAGGGAGACCTCCTGAGCGTAGCGAGCGCGATAGTTATTGTTGTGGTGTTGAGTGAAATTTGTAATTTTACGTGGACAACTCCGCAAGCGGGCCATAGTTCTGACGATTAAAGACTGGGTGGGGCTGAATACATGAAATTACAAAACCCGTACTCTTCCCCCAGTAAACAACAATCACTCCGCTTCGCTCAAGGGGTCCCCCGTGAAAAATAGAAGTATTCCCTGATAATAAATTAGTTACAACAAACAAATCCCCCCTGGAAAAAAGTACTCGCCTTTAATCATTCACAATGCCCCCATTGCTCAATGCACCGTAGATGCAGTCCACCACAACCGAGTAGTCCTCCAGCCATTTCTTTTTGTTCGTATCCATAGTCTGAAACAAGGCTGTGAACTCGTCCGTAATAAGAAAAGATGTACCATCGTATCGAATCATCTTCCATTGTTGTGATGCTGAATAAGAACGTTGAAGGGACTTCGTTTCTTCTCAACCAGCGGAGGTGGGAACCCTCCTCTTATAATAATTCAATTCCTACGCTACGCTCCAGTCTTACAATTTAATTGGGTTGAGTAGTTGCTTGCGCCACTCTCACTCTGTGCGACTCAATAATAAAAAAAATGATCAATCATCCCGTCATCAATGACTCCTAACAATAATAAAATGACTCCTCATTGCAACTAAATTCACTCCGTAATAAAAACAAATCACCACTAACCTTCTAAGAATCCAGATCCATCTGCGAAGAAATATTATCTTCCAACTCCTGCTGCTTCCGTACCTCCTCAATCTCCTTCAACCTCTGTCGCTCAAGCTTCTTCTCCAACTTTTCCGCCTTCTCAATCTCGTATAACTGCCCCTCAAAGCAATCCTTAAAAAATCGTACTCCATCCACTAGCCGATAATAAACCGTTCCATATTTAGCCTGCCCACGAAGCAATCCATACTCCGTACCTTCAATAACAACTTTCTTTTTAAACTCTGTTGGATCAAATCGAGGCATCGTTCAAACTAAACAAATCATCAATAATTCCATTCCGCAATAAAACTCCTAACTCCGTAATTCCAAATAAAATCAAAAACACTTACTACTCGTAATCAATACAACTCAATATGCTCCGCGTGTCGCTTGATGTCTGTAAATGTTCTGGGGGGATGCTTCGCACCAACCCCATTCACAAGTACGGGGAATCACACCCCTACTCTGCATCTGTGTGACGCTGATAAGGAAATGCCACTTTGTTGTCAAGCCACAGAATAACTGCACACGAGTGTGGCGCATACATCAACTTCGTTGAAATTCACGCAGAAACCACCCAACCGGGCCAACACTCGTCAAGCGGAAAACGAAATCGCCGTAGATTTCTCATTTCCTCGCACTGCAAAGCTAGGCTAAGTACGTAACTAGATCTATTCATGTACTCTACTCAGTAATGTACTAAGCATCGTTCAAGAAACCCCCGACACGCTCATATCTCGATCTCCCTCCTCGCACGCCTCGTCGATATCTGCTAGAGAACTTGCTTCGCCACGGAGAGCTCAGAGGCCACATACGGCGTATTAACGAAAATATAGCCGAGATGTTCGGATCCTCCATATCCCGAGGACCAGCTCGCCGCACGTAACGCCGTTCGAGCTGTCCACAGTCCAGAAATGCACCAATCGGGCACAACTCCCGTTGTTTGGTGAAAGCCAAAGAACATCTGCTGTTTGCCACAATTACCTCAGGTCTCGCATTTCTGCCATTCTCAGGAATTTCTTAGGGAGCAGACATAGTACGGCGTAAGCGGTGACGAAACGTCTAGAAACAACAAGAAAAGACGGAGAAGCTTCGGGAGTTCTCCGATTGCGTGGATTTGCCGACGCGGAAGCCTCGCCAAGCCCAAAGGCAAGCTTCAAGCGTCCCGGTAGCACTAAAAGGATCGGCAGGCTACCGACAGCCGCAACGTCAGTGCCAAGCTTCGGGTAACAGAAGCCATGAACCGAGAGCATCCCTGCATGGTTGGTTCTGGAACCTGCCAGAAGTCGAATCATGTGCTATCACTCGCTTGCGCAACGAAGCGCGTCACATTTCGTCACCGACTCTAGAGAATTCGAAATCACCTGACTGCAGCGCACCGTCCCGTCGACCTCGAGCATATAAACCCCCTCCAGTTCTCCTCCTCCCTCCTCGTCAACATCCATCTTCAAGCGCTATCAAAATCGAAACTTCCTTCAAGCTGCCGCCGATAAACTTTCAAAGAGCTATTCGCCCAATTTTCTCAGGCCTTCTCCGATACCCGAGACACTTCCACTCTTCGTCGCTCTTGAAACAGTCCCCAATGTCGTTCTCTCGATTCGCTGCTCCGATCTTCCCATCCCACAGCCGGGATCTCTTCCGCCTCCTGGAAGATCTCTCGACCGTCCCCACCGCCATGGCCAATACCCAGCGCCGCGCCTTTTCCCCGAACTTTGACGTGCACGAGACGTCTGAATCTTACGTCCTCGAGGGTGAGCTCCCGGGCATCGAAGACAAGTCTAAAATCAACATCGAGTTCACGGACTCGCAAACGCTTCTGATCCGCGGCAGGGTCGAGAGATCCTATACCACCACTTCGGACGAGGGGAAGGAGCGTAAGGAGTCAAAGAAGGAGGAGGAGAGCAAAGAGATTACTATTACCGGGGAGAGGGCCTTGACGAAAGCGGAGGAAGGCCACAAGTTCTGGATTTCGGAGAGAAGCGTGGGAGAGTTCCAGAGGAGCTTTTCGTTCCCCACGAGTATCGACATCGATAATGTGAGGGCGAGTTTGGAACATGGAATCTTGAAGATTGTGGTGCCGAAGAAGGAGGAGTCCAAGGGACGGAAGATTGAGATTCATTAAGCATGGACCAGAAATTCGAAGAGTTCTACAGGTTTGGGAAAAGTGAATTTGATTGGAAAATGAATTTGGAAAAATTGAATTTGATGGAAGTGGATTGGCGAATGGTGGATCAATGTTTGCAATGTCCATGTTTTGGTAGTGTTACTTTTCAGCAGATGTAGTTTCTACTTTCCCTTTTTATTTTTTATTCGTTTTTATTTTTATAATTTTTTTTGCTTGAAATATGTACTGCCGATTCAAGGAGGAAAGCAATAATGGGTTCGAAATTAGTATAGTTTTGTTTCGTTTTGAGAATCTGTCGTTCCTTCAAATTATCTTACTTCCTGTACTGAGTTTCTCGACATTTAATACGAACTCGCCTTTCTTTGAAAAAGAATCGATCTCTTACGAGTGGAGTTCCGGTTCGTTACTGCCGGTCTAGACCGCCGGATGCGACGAGGTGATCCTCTCCTCTTACTAGTAGTAATCTTTCTACATTGTCACCTTCCATTGATGTATTTGAAGGATTTGTTGTTTGTAATAAAAACAAAAACCATCCATTCTTCCTGCTTTCCGGTTTGTCGAAGCTCTCGTCACTACACCTGTCCACGCTACTACAATCGTTGATTTGACCATAGAGCTCAGTCTCGGCGGAGTAGAATAGCCATCGTCCGAATTGCCTTTTTTTCACGTTGTAGAGAGTGGCTAACTTACACAGAAAGTATACTAGTTGCCAGGCAGACGGGCTCCCCAGTAATAGCCGTTGCTCCCAGCTGCGTCGCCCGCGGACCCTCTTGTTGCCAGGCTACTCGCAAGGTCCGAATTCGAAGAGCCCCAAAACTTCCTGTAGGAGCTAATCCATTTTTTTGAAACATTTTTTTTTTTTTTTCTTTCAATGGAAATGGCCCTTGAAACCGCCTGCTGATGGGTGGGTGTGTGGTGGAAAGCTTCATTTGACGTTAGGTTCCGCCGATCGTGGGTTGTTGCACGTCACCCGTACGATGGGTTGAAGCTGCTTTCTGTGGGGGGGAAGCCAAAATATGTTCACTTCTTCGGAAGCCAGTAGCTCTCAAAGTATATCGGTGCCGCTGAATGTGTTGCGGAAATAACTAGGAATCTAGCTAGATACATGTACTTAGTACATGTTCAACGGATCGCCAGTGATTCGGAGTGCGCCTTCTGCTACACATCCTTAACCATCAAGCACCTTGGCATACTCGGCTCCGACTGAACAGAAGCCACGGCAAAAGGGTGGTTCAAATTTCGGAAAGTTAGGAAAGGTTCTGGAAAATTCTCGAAGCGTCGTAGAACCAGCTATGACGTCGACATCGCAAACCTGATTCGTCTCCTCCATCCTTTTCTTCCAGAGCCGAGGAAGCAGTACGAAAACGGTGTGCTGAACCCTATTATTAGCTTTTCGAGAGTGGGTTGTGCCGTACGTGCAACTGTTAAATTAAACCATTCCAGCTCTTCTACTTCATATATTATCACTCGCGCGCCTAAACCCGCGCGATTGCCCGTTTGGTTTCGGATTCGGTGTGTCCTTGATTGAGTGTACTGGAAACAGGCGAGTAATAAAGCACGAGCTGTGAGTATATATGGTTTCTCATCTGAACAAGGGTGACTGGGTAGCTTCTATCTGCTGATTTATATTATTAGAACGGTACGCGAATGAGGAAATGAGAAAAGTGTGAACTGCAGGAGAGGAGGGACTACACAGGAGTCGGTGAGAGGTGGGACTAGCAGGCTGGTACCGAAATGTAAAGGAAATGGGACTGCTTCGTAACATCATGGATGCGCGTTTGTATTGGGTAAAAAGCTTGACCACCGTGTATATCAATAATAAGGTAAATAATACCGCGGTAAAAAAGTAGGTTTTTGCGACGTTATTAACGCTAAAGATCTCTGGTAGTGAGGCAATTGATTTTATTATAAAATTTCGCTATTGTTAAATACATCTTTTATTGTTCACAAGTGCTCTCCGCTACCGAACATCCGAGGCCCACCATTTTCAGCAAAAATTCACCATTCTCTTCTTTGACCATCTAAACGCCTGCTCAGGCGTCTCACCCACGAGGGGGCGGATTGCAACAGGGGAATGCCAAGGGCAGGTTGGTCTGAAAACCATCCGGCCGAATACTACGTAGTGCAAGTCTGTGACCACTGGTAGGTTGGGTTGAGGTATTGCGGCCCTGTGGCGGTGTAGGGAATCGCGGCCCCAATGACGAAATTGAGGGGTAAAGCCCATATCAACCTTTGAACCCGTCTAGTGCATAGTAAGTTATTTAGACAGGACACCCCTGGGCCAGTACCGGGCATCATCCGGGGTGCCGGGAAAGCTTGGTTAGTGGACAGGACGGGGAAGCTTTGGAGAACGGCACTTATCAGGGACCGGGGGAGGGGGGCTCTCATACGGAAAGGTGGTAGGAAATGGTCGTTGAACCGTAGCGCAGGCGCCCCTGGGTACGAAGGGCGTCGACGGTTCGAGAGTATGGATGCCGCTGCCGGCTACACTCCGTGTAGTCTGAGGTACAAACGTAGGATAAACGGGGGAAATATCGAAGCTTGCCTAGCACTTTCGAGGAAGGGGCATGTACTTGGACTTCGGTCCGGTCGTAGCAGCCTCGTTGGGTCCGTAAGACATATCGGACTGCCAGGAAAAGGCTCAGTCGCTCATTTGACCATTGATATTCGGCGCGGTGAGGGTACGCTTAGACTCCTGGGAGAGATTGATGCACTCCTTGTCGAGGTACCCGCAAGTGGGAGGTCGGGAGCCGGGGGAGTCCCGTAAAGAGTTCTAATAGCTGCTGGCCGTTCTACCACTAGGGGAGGGGTAACACCCCTATATGGTTGTATCATGAGAAACCGATGCACTACTTACGTGGTAGTAAGCGGGACAACCCCCCTATCTATGATAGGGAAAGTTTTTTTGATTGGGTTTCCCGCCGCAAACTTAAGGACATCCTCATCAACGCCGATGTTCCCACGCACCTTTGATCCTTCATTAACTCCTATCTCTTCAGATGCTCTTTGGCCTTCACAGCAATCAGTACTGGGATCCCACAAGGATCCTCCCTCTCCCCTCTCCTTTTTAATATCTTTGTTTCTTCTCTGGCTAACTCTAGTGGTGCAATTAAACGTTTTGTGGATGATGGTTTTGCTATCTTTGTGTGCTCAGAGTCTTATGAGAATACTTCGTTTTTGTGCTAGTGCAAATATAGGTTAATTCAACTCCACGCTGTATACTGCTAAAGCGAAATAGTCGTTGTTATCACGAGTTCACAACTGATGTTGGATAGACTTCAACGGTAATCCGCATTAACGATCTGCCTATGGCTAACGCGCAATTTATAGTCACATATGTCCGGCATTGCAGTTGTTAGCTGTTGGCACATTACCCTTATCGCCACGTTATCCGCTTGACGTATGCGTTTAAAAGCGATTGGTTCTTTATTTTTGTTTTTTTTAATTGGAGAAATGACTTATTTAACACAAGTGTCTTAGAGTACTTACTT
>JABYPW010002401.1:0-11427 GCA_016880775.1 Phymatotrichopsis omnivora | reverse complement strand
CCTCAATTGCATGAATACAAAAAGCAACACGAGGCGGCACCGATACATCTCAGGGATAATACATAAGGTACACGAGCCGAAAATGAATCCCCCACACGCACCCCAGCTTTCGACGACAGGCTACATAATTTTTTTTTAAGTTCTCGCGGCAAAATATAGGAGGGACACTAATTTTTTGCTGGTGGCCTAAGACTGAGTGATGACTAATGATGCGGATGCTCACTATAAATCTGGTTTGAAATCAGGGACAGTTGTTTCCATCAATTTTCTCACTTCTGGGCAATAAAGGGTGTGTGAAAACAAGTAGAGACTATGAGAGTGGTCTGGGGGCTAAATAGAAGCTCTACAACTGGTATTTCATGATCATTTTGGTTTCTAGTTAAATGAAGGAGAGAAAGGTGGACGAATGGTTCTGATTATGATTACCTCTCCCATGCGTGTTTTTCTTCGTGGTACTTTGGAATATGCAGTGGAAAGAGGTTAAATTTTGAGATCGGTGATATTTTTATTTTATTTGTTAGTTTTCCTGTTTGTTTTCTATTTTTTGCGATTAGCCAAAAGCTACAGTGGAAAGCATATCAAGGTGAAGGTTGCGTGGAATATGCAGCCGCACATCCTTTCCATAGATGGTAAGCCCGGGCAGTCTCATAAAATCGTTCCTAAATTGTCTTAGGGGCTTCACACTGTCTTCCTGGTCGGGAAAAAAAAAAAAAAAAAAAAGAAAAGTTCCTACTGCCTTTGCCGACCTTTTGTCACGTCGATTGAAAGCCAATATTTCTCGTCCAGGTACATGCGTGCATATGCGGAAACATGTAAGAGATGGAACAGTAGTCGGAGTGATACTATTTGTGAGCGGTGTACTCTAGTACATACTACATGTGTAGGCTACATTACACGATCTAGTGTCGTGCATTTTTTTTTTTTTTTTTTTTTTTAGGCCTCCCATAGAGCTAAAGTGATGTGGTTGCAGGGATGGACACTCCAAAACGCGCTTGCGCACGCAACTTTCGTGAAAGTTGCGGTTAGCGATCAAAGCGACGACTGCATGCACCGGAATGATACATAATTCCCCGCTCGTAAGCCCTAGCAGTGCCGCCGCCCTTCTGTTGAATCGCTAATTGCAAAGAAACGCAGAATGTTAACCAAAAATCCACTCGCTGAACCTCGCTACATAATAATACTACAATATCTCATAAGAGTACATTACTCTTCCACCCCACCTTTTATTTTTTGCTTTTTCTTGACATCCGGGATTGTAGCCTCGTTTTTGCGTT
The DNA here is from genome assembly GCA_016880775.1 of Phymatotrichopsis omnivora. Classification (NCBI taxonomy): domain Eukaryota; kingdom Fungi; phylum Ascomycota; class Pezizomycetes; order Pezizales; family Rhizinaceae; genus Phymatotrichopsis; species Phymatotrichopsis omnivora. The sequence continues at coordinate 10,153 of JABYPW010002401.1, read as the reverse complement.
AACTATCCTTGCTGCCCGTCTGCCTGATTCAATCACGTAAAACACTGGGAGAGACAAGCAACCTTTGGGCCTTTCCGTCGACTTTCTGATGGCGCCAAATTACTTTACTGTCGCATATCTCGCTGCGAACTTATGTGCGCCATGATGATCATTCATATTGTTCGGAGCGTACATGCAGAGGAATGGGCTTTCGTCTCTTGATTTTGAAACCATCGGCCACTGTAATTGACAAAAATATACTGCTTCGCTTCATAATTAGTCGATATATTTACTCAATGAGCACTGATCACATGGGACTCTTATCAACGATACATAGCTCTTAGTTTCTATTTCCGACGACTCGCAGTCGTGATACTTTAAGAGCTGATATCGCAGCATGATTTTCGCACAACCTCAACCCTCGAAATATATGACGTGGGGACTGAAAAATAAAAACTGCGACACCAGGTTACTTGGTTTCCAATCCAATTGCCACAGTAAATTAGCATATATTAATAGAAGAGGCAGCTTACTTTGTACGTGATAATTGGAGCATAGTGTTATGGCTGGATGGACCAAAAAATCTTCTTATCAGTAAAGTGAGGACGCTCTGCTTAGGCAATCTATGTACTGTTGCAGTTTACACTATTGATGCTCATTGGGTTTGTGCAAAATTAACATTGGCCTCAATAGCAATTCACGTCAATTATCCATAGCCGTTTTTTAATGGCCATCACTAACTGCTACTCTCAACTATCCAGCGCTCGCTTCGTCGGGGTGGGTTGACCTTTTTCTCCACAACACAATCCGTCACAATCGTCGCAGTACTCATAAAATTTCCTTTCTCCTTTTCTCTCAAACTACATAATTCTGGTTCAGCCGGCTACAGAGGAAAGCTTGCATCTACGGAGATAAAGTCATCCGTGTCCATGTTGGCGTGGTTTGTTCCGTACCCTTTAGCGTGAATATTCAAACAGGGATAACCGTAAACCGCTACACAACTGATCCATGCGTATATCGCCGCGGAAGCTGCCGCTCTTCAATTTTCATGCACACACGAGCTCTTAGTCTTGGAATGCTGGTTTGGAGTAGATTTTGTTAAAAAAAAAAAAAAAAAAAAAAAAAACCGACATTGAACATGTGCCCGCCATCTAGGGTGATTGCGCAAAAGCTTAATATTACTAGCGGCTAAAAATGCTGAATTCGGGACTAAATTCCATTTAATTTGTAAGCCGGATCGGTGACAATAAATGTGGTCAAGGTAAAATCTCATGGCTGATGCTGAAATTACCACGCCTAGCTATATCAAGCAGGAAGGCGATCAGCTTTCTGTCTGTAGTGCTAGGGGGTAATTTTCAAGATACGGCTGGAAAAGGCGTCCTTGTACATGTAATTAAAGTGTGTCGATTAGTCTGTGACATTGCACCCAGATACATCAAGCTACTCCGTCATAGACTAATTGACACACTCCTTCCGAACCGCCGAGTGATAACTTATGATTAATAATTCTGCAGGTTCTTGTCTCGTACAGATATGAGGAACTCTCTATCAGTCCCTCAGCGAAAAAAGTCGAATATAAAAAAATAAATGAATATTCAAATATTTTAAAATAGTTTTCTTTTACTAACTGGCATGGTGAATACTTTGGGAAAGTCGAGTGACAAATTTTGATGCCGGTCCTCTCCAAAGAGCACATAATTTCTGCTAAGATCCTCTAAAAACAACCGAGAGAGAGCGAAATTCCGTGTTTCGGGGATAATTTCGCACGCAGATCTATCGCAGGGCGACGCCGCACGCGGGGGCAACCCCGGAAGTGTTAACTCCACCATAATATATCAGACTGTACAAGCTATCGGGTAACTGATTCCGGAGAACACTGCATACTATTTAATATGGTACATCGCCTATTGCAAAAAATAAAATTAAAAAAAAATATTAATCACGGAATACTGTAGGTTTACAACAGGAAGGAATCATTTACTTCTCTCCTTTAGGTAATGGACAGGGGCCTCAGATATATACAACCCGTTGTGCCCTTTTTCAACCACTAGCCCATACCGTCTAACTTTTTTTCCGCTTTCGCAATTTCTCCAACGCCCAAACTCTGCGCCTTACACTCCCCTAAATCAGCGTCTCCCCAACTATATCAATTGTTCTCCTTCAAATACTCCCGAAAAAGAAGGAGTCAATGTCGAGATACCTGGGACCCTCGGCGCATTACACCTAGTCAGCAGACGGAGAAACAAGGGAAAGATGATAAGAATAATCTTTTTTTTTTTCCCCAAGATAATCTTTTCCCTAATACTCGGATTGTAGACACTTAGGACGTGATTTCCAGTTATATGAATAGAGATTGACGTTGTCTACATAGTTTCTAAGTCATAGCCCTTCTACCGTTATAAGTGGGTCAAAATACATCCAGCGGTGGCAAAATAATTTTGGCTTTACGAAAATGATCTGATCCCTTGAGAAAACTATGTATATACTTAGTGATTGACCACTACTATGCTTATCGGAGGCCCTGCATATATAATTTTGAGGGATTAGGTCTCAAGTTACATCCAATCATTAAATTTGCCCAAGGTTTGCTTATTTTTTTTTTTCAATCACTTAGTCATGAAAGCTCAGCTGCCGATTGTTAATTGGATTTGAAGAAAGGCCTGAACCGATCAATCATAGTCCGTCATTATCGTTAACAGACGTCCCTAGGAATTCAGAATTCACATACACCGTAAATTGCTTCGTTTTTGGGAAGTCTATGGAACCGCTTTCTTCCGGTACTTCTGGGACTGGTGAACGCAGCAAAGTTACCTGTTCTATCTCGCTTGACCCGTGAAAAGTTGAGGGGAAAGTTATGACATATTTCTCCAATACTGCGTGTCGATCCCAATAAAGCTATTGAACCCAAATATTGCTATGATCACTCGTAAACATTTTTCCATGCTCTCAATGTTCCTTCTCTGGTTTTAGAATTACATCGAACATCTGACACTGTTAGGGTGTATTTCGAACACCTGTTTCCTTGATTGTATTTTTCTTTGTGCGCAAACATAAAGAATTAAATTACGTATTTACTGTCATATAATGCGCATAGCAACCACATAGGTTAAGAATCACCGTGCTGGGGTTATTTATAGCTCACTTTCCAATGATTATTAGTGTTTTTTTTTCCTCGGTGTTTCTGGGTGGGAGCGTCCGCTTGCTTAAAAGAAAACAACATCTTCGTCAACGTTTAAAGTTTTTATTTTGTTTCGCCCTCAGTGATGGAGCGTTCCTTCCCCGTTATCGTGTTTAGTCTATGGTCGATACACCGGATCCAAATATCAACCGTGAGACGATCTTGTTGTGTTACATCAGAACCGCCCTGTTACCCCAGTCCAGCTCGACAAACTCAGAATCCTCCTACTCGCCATCCTAGACCCTAGCATCGACGAGTTCCTAGCAGCAAAAAGTCATCAGCATTAGTCAATGTCTACCAAGGAAAAGCTTCCAGACCCACCAGAGGATACAGAAGAAGCATATCCTATCCTAGGCCTAGAAGAACTACAGTTCTGGCGAGATATCTACAACCTCAATAAAAACCAGGCCATCGCACAATACCAAAGGATCTGAAACTGGATCAGGGAACCTTACAACTCCAGTGTTGATCAAGAGCAAGAGATCAAGGACCTGAAACAGCAACAAGTTGCAGATCAGCAACAAATCGAAAGCCTCAAGAAGGAGCGAGTACTGGAAAGCGAGCAACTTGAGAACCTGAGGCAAGAGCGGATCACCCTCCAGTTAAGGATTGACACCCTGCAACAAGAACTGGAAGAGGAGCAACAAGCATGAGAAATGCCTCAGCTAGCAAAGCTCAAGGACCCAGAAGCGTTCGATAGGAAGGATCGTGCCCAGTTAGACCTATTCATCACAAGGTGTATGGATACCTTCGAGGTCAATGAGGATAGATTCGAAGATGAGGGCCACAAGATTAAGTGGGCAGCGTCATTCATGAAAGGACTAGCACAAAAGTGGTATATTGCTAGAAGATTGAAGAACTCTAAAAATGAAAAAGCACCTGAGGCAACATGGTCAGCGTTTGAGGAAGCTATGAGGAAAGCGTACGACGATCTAGATAAGGATAATATGGCTTACCAGCAACTGGAAAACCTTAGACAGAAAGGAAATATGTGTGAGTACTGTGCAGACTTTGACAGTCTTGCATTCAATGCCAACCTACCTTAAGATAACAGGATGAGGATACTCCTGTTCAAGAATGGACTGAAAGGGAAGATCCACGAAGCCCTGGCCCATCAGTCAAACCTCCTTAAGACATACTCAGAGTTCACACAACTGTGTATTCAGTTTGAAAGTCAACTTGAGTCAATTCTGAAAAAGGAAGAGAAACCTACCAGCAAGTCCTGAGAAGAACAGCAGAAGCAAGGCTTCAAGAAACAGAAAAAGTTTAGCACCTACCACCAGAAGGGACAACACCAGGAAAAAGAAAAGATCACTTAGGAAGAGAGGGATCGCCACAAGAACAAAGGCTTGTATTTCAGTTGTGGCAAAGAAGGACACTACACTAAGAACTGTCCAAAGAAGGAAACCAACAAGAAGTCAAAGACCACTAGTGCGAAAGTGGCAACTGTGACAATCCAGTCAGGAAACTCCAAGAGTCCGAACTAGATGGTGGTCTAGCTCTGAGGAAAACCCAGGGGAAAAGCCTTACCCAGAAAGCCGCCAGAACAGAAAAGTCAGAAATGTTTTCAGGAGGAGAACATTTGATAGTCCAAGTAACGTTGAATAACACTGTGAACTGTTATGCCCTATTAGATACAGGGGCAACCGGTTTCGCATTTATGGATGAAACATTTGTGTAAGAAAACGATTTCGCTATGTCAAAGTTAGAGGCCCCAAGAACCTTGACAGTTGTCGATAGAAGACAAGCGAGCAGCAGAAAAATCACCAAGGCCACCAAAGTGGAAATCCAGGTTGGACCAAAGAAGGAACAAGTGTTGTTCTATGTTATGAAGTTAGCAGACTGCCCTATCCTGCTAGGATTGCAGTGGCTACAGCACCATCAAGCGCAATTAGATTTCAAGAGAAATCAGCTCACCTACTTGGAAGAAGAAGGGAGGAGTGGAAGCGATATTACCACCATTAGAGTGGTACCCTTAGAGAAAATGGCAGCAAGGAAAGACAGCAAGCTGTATGCCATCAGCATTACAGTGCCTATCAAGGAAGGGAAGACACCGGACATAATACCGCCAGAGGAATTGGTACCAGAGGAGTACTATCAATATTTGCACCTCTTTGATAAAGAGAAAGCGGACACTTTACCACTACACTGAAAAATCGATCACAGGATTCCACTGATCGAAGGAGGTGAACCACAGTGGTTACCTACCTATGGACTATTAGAGGTAGAGCTGCAAGAGCTAAGGAAGTACCTAAAAGAGAACCTAGCAAAAGGATTCATCCAGGAGTCACAATCTCCAGCTGGCGCACCGATATTGTTTGTAAAAAAGAAGGATGGATCACTCCGCCTATGTGTAGACTATCGCGGACTCAACAAAGTCATGATCAAAAATCGCTATCCATTGCCATTAATCCAGGAAACATTGGAACGATTGAAGGAAGCGAAGATCTACACCAAGTTATATCTGAGACAGGCATACAATTCAGTCAGAATTGCAGAAGGTGAGGAATGGAAAACAGCATTCCACACCTAGTTATGGTCATTACGAGTACAAGGTTATGCCTTTTGGACTCACAAATGCACCAGCAACATTCCGAGCGTTTATCAACGACATCCTAAAAGATCATTTGGACGTTTTCTGTGTTGTCTATCTAGATGACATATTGATCTTTTCAAAAACCCTGGAAGAACATATCAGCCATGTGCAAACGGTCTTGAGGAAGATAGGGGAAAACAAGGTTTATTGCAAACCTGAGAAATGTGAATTCCATGTTGAAAAAACGCAATTTCTCGGATACATCATCTCCCCAGAAGGCATCACCATGGACAGTAAAAAGGTAGAAGTGGTACTTGAATGGGAAACACCAAAGTCAATCAAGGAGATTCAGATGTTCCTACGATTCGCAAACTTCTACCGAAGGTTCATCAAAGGATACTCAAGAGTAGTATCGCCGATCACAAAGTTATTAAAAAAGGACCAAAAGTTTGAATAGACGAAGGAAGCAAGCGCTGCTTTATAAGTCTCAAAGAAGCGTTCACATCAGCGCCAACCCTGAGACACTGCGACCTAGAAAGACCTGTTATTGTGGAAATGGATGCATCAGATCATGTGGTAGCAGGCATCCTTTCCCAAAAGTTCCAGCATGAGGACAGAAAACAAGTTTTGCACCCAGTTGCATACTTCTCCAAGAAGTTCAACCCCGCACAATGCAACTGTCCTGTGCATGATAAGGAACTATTAGCAGTCATTCTTGCATTTTCAGAATGGGAACGACATATTGCATACTCGAAATTCCCAGTTCAGGTGATAACAGATCACAAGAACTTGGAATACTTTATGACCAAGAGAATGTTGAATCACCGACAGGCAAGGTGGTCTGAGTTCCTGTCAAGATTCAACTTTCAGATATGCTATCAACCAGGGAAACAGGGAGGAAAACCTGATTCCTTAACCAGAAGATCCGGAGATCTTCCGAAGTAAGGGGATGAACGTCTCGCTTATCAGGAACAGATGATCATCCAACCTCACCATTTGGACGCTGCATTACAAGCGAGTCCAGAGCTGCATGTTCTCTCAGCAACAGTGGAAGTGGAGAGAAATCAAGATTTCGAAGAGAAAGTCAAAAGGTCTTATGACAGGACCCTCCCACAAAATCTATCCTGCAGGCCCTGCAGAAAGGAGAAAAATCTTCGAAATATGCGGAACTGTCAGATTACGTGATCAAGGAAGGATTGTTATTATACAACAACCTAGTCAGCATCCCTGATGATCCAGACCTAAAACTGGAAGTACTCCGACAGAACCACGATCATATAGCTGCCGGACATCCAGGAAGAGCCAAAACATATGAGTTGGTCACAAGGAACTATTTTTGGCCAGGATTGCGGAAATACATCAGCCAATATATCAGCCATTGTGAAGCATGCATGAGAGTGAAACCTGTCAGACATGCACCATTCGGCACTTTGAAACCTTTGGAAATACCTGAGAAGCCCTGGAATTCGATATCCATGGACTTTATAGTGGGATTGCCAACAAGCAAAGAATGTGATGCAATCCTTGTAGTAGTGGATCGCCTGACCAAAATGGCACACTATATCCCTACAACGGAAAAAGCAACAAGCAAAGATGTAGCAACCCTGTACCTACATCACATATGGAAACATCACGGATTGCCAAAAGATATCACCTCTGACCGTAGCACCCAATTTGTTTCGGAGTTCTGGAAGTCACTATGCAAGGTCCTGAAAGTCAAAAGCAATCTCAGCACAGCATACCACCCCTAGACAGATGGTCAGATAGAAAGAACAAACTCAGTTCTAGGACAATATCTACAGATTTATTGCTACAACAACCAAGTTTCGGCAACTACGAAAGTTAGTCCATTCTATGTAAACTACGTATACAACCCACACTTTGCGATAGACATAGACATTAGGTGAAGATCAAACACCCCTGAAAGTGTCAAGCAGCTCGCTACCGGACTACAGGAAGTGCATGACTTATGCAGGGCAGAAATCGCTTATGCACAAGCAAGCCAAAAGGAAGCGGAAGATCAGTCAAGAAAACCAGCACCTGTGATAGAAGTTAGAGAAAAGGTTTGGCTGAATGCCAGAAATCTGTGCACTCAGAGGCCATCTAAGAAACTTGATCACAAAAGACTCGGTCCATTCAAAGTTCTAGTAAGAGTTGGTGCTCGAGCATATAAACTCAAGCTTTATTACTCTGCGAAGATCCATCCAGTCTTCCACATCTCTCTACTAGAACCAGCAAGCAAACATGAACTAGTCCCAGGCTATCGAAATCCTCCACCTCCTCTGATTATCATTGAAGGAGATCGAGAGTACGAAGTTGAGAGTGTTCTCGACTCTAAACGCCTTCGAGGTGGCGCTCTTCACTACCTTGTCAAATGGGTCAGCTACTATAAGCCTACATGGGAGCCTTCCTAGCACCTTGAGCACTCCCAGGAGCTCATCGATGAGTTCCACCACCGCTTCCCTAACAAGCCCAAGTTATGATGGAGATGAGGAAATGACAGAAATCTCACCATCTCCTACCATGGTCGTACCTGTTTTCGACCAGTAAAGACAAATTTGCACCTCCCCTGAAGACAGTACAGTGAAGGAGGAACCCCTGGATGACCCTCCAGCATTAGGTCTCAAAACTATCACCAACCAGAGTTGGGCAACGGTCTCGCCTAGAGGAAAGCCCCAACCCCAGGAGCCGCCACTTTATGCTCCACAACCGCAGTTCACCCTGAACCACCAGTTCCTGCAATAGGAGGAACAGGTTTTGCCACCCATTTCCCCCATATTACCCCTTGGTTCACCAGTGATCAAGGTGGACCCTGAGAAACCCTATTAGCAGTATGCGCCAATATCGAAAGTATCCGCCAGTCCTAGTGGATACACCCCCCCACCGGTACCAACAATTCCTATCGATCCCCAGCTCCTAGAGATCAAGGAGGAACACCTACCTGGGGCACCACCAGAAGTAGCTGAATGCGATTTAGCAGTGTACCAGTATTGCCCACTGATGCCCCTACATATCCGGCTTGGAAATCTTAGGGAAAGATTATGCTGGATAGTGGAGAATGTGAGAGATGACCACTTAAGAGAAGAAGTATTCCTAGCTGTCACAGGAGTTCCAGCTTCAAGAGGGGGATACTGTAATGAACCGTGGTCATGTACTTTCCTACTTGTTGTATTCTCCTTATGTTTCCTATTGTCAGTAATGTTCTTTGGAATTCCGCGTTATGAATCATGAGTTATCACTCGGTCATGTATGGTCACTTGTGTTTAGCTGTCTGCCTTGCAGAAGTCATGAGAACAGTGTTTAGATTAAGTGATGTATGGGAAAGGGTCATGTGGACAAAACAGGTTTTACAAGAGACTGCTCTAGAAGGGAGGCAGTGCTCTTGGCGATTGGTATAAAAGAGAAGGAAATCTTGCGGTCCTGTATTTCCTTTCTTTCTTCTTCATGCAGTATCTTAAGTATACACCTTAGGAATAAAGAACTATTCCCACAAACCATCAGCACATTGTTGCCTCGCTCAATGCATACCTCTTGAGTCCTCCAAAGAGTTGTGTAAATTCTTCTATCCTGATTTACCCAAAAACCCTGATACAGACTGAGCATCAATTGTATTGCTGAAGGAGTTGTCCTTTACACTAGTGGTCTTTGGAAAGTGCTTTTGGACTACTTCCACAATAGTTGCTTTGTAGGTTCTCACTTCCTAGGCAGTAGTGTTCTCTGTTACGGCAGGTGTCTTCGTGTACGGTATGAAGCTCGGTAAAGTGCAAGTGCCACTTAACAGAGAAACGTATTACTGAGTAAACTCAGATATCTTAACGTGTTTCAAGTCTGGATCCACAAATACACTTTCCTACGTTATAGAGAAGAGAGAGGAGCAAAGTTCGAGAGTAAGAACGAATATAGTCTTAAGGCTCGTAGCTAGTCTGTAGACTGAAGAGAGAAGGAAAGGAAAGAACATAAAGCGACCAGGGGGGGGGGGGGTAATTCATTTTTATTCTTCATGGTCGCGTAAGTGACCATATACAAAAGAACATCCTCGTACAGCTATGGAAAGCTATGAAGTAATAAGAAAACATCTCCTCCGGCAAACACAGAAAAGTAGCGTAAAAACAAACTAACATAAGTGGAAAAGAGTCCGTAAAGTCAAATCCAAATCATCGTAAGAAGGGGCAAACTCCTCCGCAAGAAAATCTGACACGTCAGACAGACTACTAGACGGACTAAGGAAAGTAGAGGGGGGGGTAGCTGATCCGTCAACTAGAGCTACCTCCGTGAAAGGTTTCCAATCTAAGAAATATCTATACGCCTGCACATAGAACACGGGCTAGGCGGCACTGGGGACGGGGTACAAGATGGGGGTCTATTAGGCACAGATCGAACAGGTATGGCCACATGGTATTCGTATGCATGGGTCCTCGTTGGTATCCCGGTTTTCGTTTTCGATATATACGTCGCTATCT
>JABYPW010002400.1:0-11430 GCA_016880775.1 Phymatotrichopsis omnivora | reverse complement strand
TCAAGATGGGTATGGGGAAACGCTTAACAGCTGTAGCGAGGCAAGGAATTTTCTGCGACAGTGGTAGCGTAGAGCACCCCGAGATGTACATGCCATCCAACCTCCACCGACGCACAATGCTATTTCCGTACCGTCCCGTTGCCAGGCAGATGTCACCGCAATGCTGCCCGAACCCTTCGTAACGAGATACGAAACAGACCATCAACCTCGCCGATCATACCGGTACCTTCTCTCGGTGACGCTCCGCTGCGCTCCTCCACCTGGAGGTGCTCAACTTCCCCATACCCTCCGTCTCACAAATAGTAACATATTGAGAATGATCAAAGCTAGATATTAGCCATTTGTTAATCTGCAACAAAACTCCTGATCGTCCGCTTGCGCTGGAGGACTTGGGGTGCGTGTAAACAAAGGGGGCAATATAATAAACCGATTTCGACATTTTCGTAAAGGATCGCATGAGGGCTCATATAAAATGATGTCCATATTGTATTCGTCGTCGTTATTCTTGTAGTCCCCCGCAGGTGCATATACATACATGTACAGTTCTGGAAGTAAGTGTCCGGATGCTTAGTCAGCAGCGCTTTGCGGTCACCGCAAAGCCTTCTGTATTTCCCAGCTTTCCTGTAAATTTGTAAACCGTGAAAATCTACAATGCCTCCATCTGAAAAAAACAAAAACAAATAAACCTTGAGTCTATAGTTGAACTTAAACCTAAAAACAAATCTAAACCCAAACCCAACACAAAGTGCTGAGAAACCACAGTAGCCGAACATGGTACGGTGATTACATTCCAAGGTAAAGGATATTCCTTTGCAAAAATAGCTGAAATGTTCCGATATACAATATGTGACTGAGACCAAGACTTCTCTCCTCTTGAAAGTGAAATCCCATACACTGCAAATGTCCCCCATACGGCTGCCCAGAAAAGGTTACTGCTAGGGAATAGAGATACCTAGCCCCCCTAGCTCGGACACAGCGGTGCAGGAAGGCTATAAAGGCTAAGGAGAAGGGCTAGGAATTACTATCTCTTCAACCTATCACCAACTTTTTTCTCGGCCGCCGGACGGGGGGCGTTCACAGTGTATGGAATTTTACTTTTACATGGATGGCAGTCTTGGTCTCGAGCACATGTATCGGAACAGGCGGATTTTGGAATTCGGAGTTTCGCGGCTATCTCCGCGACGGAATAATTTTCACCTCGAGCGTAATCACCGTATCATGCCCAGCTGGTGTAGCGCCTCGGTGCTTTTTTTTTCAGTTTCGGTTTGGATTTAAGTTTAAATTTTGGTTCGGCTTTTGGCCCAAGAATTATTTTTATTTTTTGTTTGGGATGGAGGCATCGTAAATTTTTTTTTTTTTTTTTTTAAAAAAAACATTTTAGATAATTATTTTTATGATTTACAAATCCACACGAAGTTCAAAGTGGAGTCGTTACGAAACCACCGCAAAGTGCTGCTGACCAAGCATCCGGACATTTTCGTCCATAACTGCACAAACTCGACGAATACAAATCAAAAAAGTTGTACTTTCCCCAATATCACATGAATCATTAGACAGAATTCCTCCATTACAGCGCCCAAGCAGTATCAGGCCGTAAGAAAAGAATCTTCCTCCTCGTCGTTGCTTGCTTGCGCCGGCTACACACGGCCTACGCTAGAAGCTACAGCTTGGGCTCGGGCCACGGTATCCTTCCACCTTGACCAAAATATACCTTCATCCGGTCTCTCACATAGTCCTCCACCTTGAAAATCTGGCGTAGATTGCAAAAGTCTCCACCGAGAAAATTAATATCGGAAAAGTGAGAATCCTCCGGGGATATATAAACTGGGTGCCGATATCCAGCAATTGTGACGGGAATTGGTTCGGAAAGTCCATTGATACCCAAGATTTTGCTTGTCTAAATTATTTAGCAGACTAGCCTTCTTTCTACAAGTAGGTTTATCATTTCGGAACTCACCTGACCGGAAACGTACGTGAATGGGCACGCGGTGTCCACAATGAAAAATACCCAGCGAGCCTCGTCTCCATGGGAAACAACAAACGGAACTATCACCTTGCACTTCAAGCCGTATATAAAACCATCACCCACTAGAGCTTGCAATTTGGCATCGGCATCTGTCGCCTTCGAAAGGTAAGGTATGCCCAATGCCTCAGAAATTTCAGTTTCGAGTTTTTCATGGTTAATATCCGAGATCAAGACATCAAAATCCTTCGGACCCACGCCACCGACGTCATGCGTCCCAGTGGGATCGCCGCGGTCTCGCGCATCTTGCTGAAGTTTACGGGTAAAAAAGTCCCAATGATCGACTAGCGAAGAAGAGAGGCGCCGGTTGACGGTAGCGTAGTTGGGGAATTGCAAGCTATGAACATGGCGCAAGGTTAGGAGAAGAGGCTTGCGAAGAGCATCGAATGTCTGCCAGCTTAGGAGTCTAAACATGGTGAAGTTGATAGATGGTGTTTTGTCGAAGCGAGAAGCGATGAGCGACTGTAAGGAAGATGGTGCGAGAAGCGACCATTTATCTATGGCGGGGTCCTTCATTGACGGCAATGGTGGCGCTGTAACGTCACGATCACCCATTCCGGAACTGATCTGCAAAGCAAAAGATCGTCGTGCAACCTTCCTACCGGAGACGCTATTTTTTATGTTTACATCAACAATAGATCCCATTGGTTTCTATAAAGTCACATAACTAAATCATAATTTACTTCATTGCACAGTTCCCTTGATACCATAGTTGTCGAGTAACTCTCATAATGGCCTCCATTGAAGATGACAGTGAATTTGCACAGCGTCTCGTTGCAGCAGCAATTCTGGACGACACTCTTCCACTCCCTGTCATACGGCGCTTTAATGCAACAAGCCACGTTATTTGTGCATTTACTGGGCCAATCAAAATCGTCAAGAATTGGCCGAAAAAAAGGACCATTCCCTACCATCAGCATTATTTTGATCTCAATTTGAAAACAGACGACTGGGCACTGGAATATCTACGGTTTACAACAGCACAGATAAAAGATCTTACTAAGGCCTTGGAGATCCCTTCTACCTTTTGGTTCAAGTATCGTGCATCGCCTCTTTCGGTAGCTTTACACCGGATGTCTTGGCCACATCGAGTCGAGGAAGCAATTCACATCTTTGGCCATGCATTTGGCTGGTTGAGTACTATTTTTAATGACGTCTGTACACATCCACATTTACTTTTCCATGAACGCGTATACTGGGACTACCAAAAGCTTATACCGCGGGTGCTTACATCATATTGCAATGCAATATACATGCGTGGGGAGCCGAGTGGACGAGTTCGGGCATTTGTCGATGGAACTCATCGACTTTTCTGTCGCCCTGGTGATGAGACTGCAGACAAACCAAAGTACTATACAGGATATAAAAAACAGCACACCTTCAAGTTTCAGGCAATGGTTTCTCCTGATGGTCTTATATCGCATCTCTCCGGCCCATGGGAAGGACGGCATGGTGAGTGATATATGTGGGAAAATTCTGGAATCAAAGAAATCATTCGAAAGAATGCTTTCAATGATCGTGGGATCGAGATTTTTGTTTATGGAGATAGTGCTTACCATTTGGTGTTCGGTGTCCTAACTGCATACAGGGCAGTACGTAGCCGGCCACTGTCTTTAGATGAAAAGGTATTTAACCTGAATATGTCGAAATAACGGTAGTGTGTGGAATGGGGATTTGGAAAAGTTCTCTAGCTCTACATTCACAGGATTTAAAATGGATCTTAAACTTGGATTATACCCGGTCGCGGCATACTACTTCACTGCAGTTCTACTTACGAACTGCCACACCTGTTACTATGTATCTCCAACTTCCCATATTTATAACTGTGCACCGCCGGATGTATGGGGATATCTTGGGCGAAAGCCACCAGATGGATGGAGATGAACCTGAAATTCACTCAAACAAGTTACATATAAAAAAAAAAAAAAAAAAAAAAAAAAAAAAAAACATTCATTGTTCATCGCCGAGTAAGTTCAGAATTTTGTCAAGCTTTTGCTCATTGCGCATTCCTTGCTCTTCCAAAATTCTAACTCGTGTCTTGAGTGCTTTCAGCTCATTTTTACTAACATTTCTGGAAAATATTTCCTTTAAAGTCCTTGCCTTCTTCTCTTCAAGCTCCTCCCACTTCTCCATTGTTTCCCGCTCGTTATCACGCAGCGAACTCAGAATTTTATCCGTCGTCCTACCTATTGCCCGTGTTGGTGCAATTCTTCGTTTCTTGTTATTACTGCTTCCAGAGAAGGAATTAGCCATCTTATCCTCATCGCAGCCCATATCTTCCTCATCTTCCTGAAAGGTATGCTTCTCACTCCATGATTTCAACAAATTTTTACGCGTTTCTTCCGCCATTGATTTTTCCTTCTCACGTTCCTTTTCAGATTTTTTCTTCTCATTACCAGCAAATCTCAAGTCATCCATATACTCAATCCAGCGATCGATCGCTTCCTCCTACTCCCATCTGCCTGTGCAACTCCGCTTTTATGTAGGTCTGCTTCGACTTTCTTCTAGCAAAATTATTAATACATGGCAATACTTGATTTAATTATTTTCAACTAACTCTTCTCTTCTTTTCCTAGCGTTCCATATAGCCGCTAACAACAACATCCTGGCCGGTTGCATTCCGGAATTCCTCACGTATCTTTTCACAAAATTTTCCTTTGGCTTCCCGGTATACTTTAACATTTTTATAACATAGTTGCACTGATATCGCTCGCTGATCTTCATCCTTTAAATCTACTCTTTTTTTACTCTTAAATTCTATACTGCTCATTACTAATTATTCGTATTATTAGACCGACACTTACCTTCGTGCGAATTTTCCAATCCACTTACACCATTTCTATCGCCGCAACCAATATCCCCTATCCGTACTTGGCTGTACCCGCTTTTCTCGGTAGGAGCTCTGAGTGACACCTGCGAATCTGTTTCGTCACCCACCCCTGGATGGTCAAGAGAGCCGGCGGCAATCCGGAATAATTGCGATGAGGGGGTGGAAAAATTCGCGTTTTCTTGCGGTCGCCGTGGGCCGGCCGGAGGGGGTATGCATTCTGTTCGGCTGCATGGAAATTGAGGAAATGTTACTGTTGGTAATATCGTAGGATTTGTATTAGGAAATGTAGAAGATGAGAGGATGTTTCTTTGTGTCTCTGGTTGCAATTTGGGATAAGAGGAATTTTGTAGGGGTTGAGAATTTGGCTGCTGTTTTTGGCTGTTGTTCTTGGTGGAGCGTCGGGACAAGGGAGTACGGAAAGTCATTTTTTTTTTTTCTTCTCTGAATTGGGAGAGCGTTTTGCGAGTTTGTTCAAAGACTTTATATGACGGATATGAAAAGGTTTTGTACGTTTTAATTTTTCATGCATATTTTGAACGAAGCCATAGCCAAGGTGGCTCCATTATTCATTTGGGGTGGCTGCATCGCTCCTTCGTGATAGTTGACTAAATTTACAAAACACTTCACTATCTCGTTTGTCACGTGAACTTTCAGCGAAATCTTGTTTAACTTTCTTGCAGAACCTGCCTATTAATTCAGCAGCAATTCTTTATATACAATGTTCCTGATAATGGACTCTCCATCCCTCATTAATACCATACCATGACTGCGATGGTTGATGCGAGAAAGCGCCGTGTACAGTTGGCCATGCGTAAATACTGGATCTCTCCCAACACGATCTAACGTAAAGCCTTGTGCACTGTGGGCTGTCGCTGCATAACCTAGACGAAGCGGAAACTGCTTTCTCCAGAAAGTCCAACGTTCTCTGCGCATCTGGTAATAGAAATCAATGTAGGGCAGAAAAAATTCATTATAGCCATCTTCTCTTCGTGCATCTCAGCCTAACCTTAACCGAACATCTGCCTGTTTCCAATAGCACGATACGTGCATTCTTGACCAAGCCATGCTCAACCAAAAAATTCGGCATAATTGTGCACACGGAAACAACTTTTAACGGCAGTTATGCGCCGGCAATCCTTTAAGAGTCATTGAATTTAGAAAATCCTACGACGCCATAGGATGATCAATGACTTGTCCGTCATTTTCCTCAACACTATCTGCACTAAACAGAATATGAGATGCATTCGGCAGCCGATTTAGAAGATCTCGTTAACCCCAACTTGTGCATTGGATGTGCACAAAGGGGAACGTGCTGAGCATTCTTGAGGACATTCAAGAACAGCAGCTGGAAAAACAAATTCTAGCGATGTATGCAGATCGGTAGTGCGTGGCAATATATCGATCCTAATACCGTTTAAATCCGGGCCAGGATTGCCATCTCCGACTGAATCAACGAACGCGGCGAAACCTAGATCCATAGAATTTCGTATAGGTCCATTAAGGACAAAGCATACAAAGGAATACATAGAGAACTGCGAATTGATAAACCAAATGTAGCAATTTTGCCACCAAACCCAACAGGTGCAGCCCGCCGAAAGCTCCCGGCCAGCAGCAACGGTCTCCCACAAAATGGGCGGTTGTTGTTTAACATGGCATGCAATACTTGGTCGACGGGTTGAAAAACTGTTTGATTCGCCACGGGAACTTCATCCCATATAATTAAACTCGGCTCTCATAAGAGTGTAGCTCGAGAAACAGAGATATTCATTGTCGATTGAAACCAACTGATCACCTTCAACAACGGGAATTTTGAGCAGTCCTACCACCCTTATAAAGCCCAGCTACTAGAGCAGAAGAAGCACATGGTGAGACAATACAACCTTCAGCTCTCAAAAATGAACAAATCGCTGAAGTAACGGATGCCTTTCTACGCCCGGCCTCATTAGTATGAATAGCGGAAATGACGCGGTCAAAAACAGCTCTCTGCTCATTGATTTGCAGAAGCTTGCATGTCTGCATGTCGATCGTTATATCGTACATATTCTCGTTCCGCTTCTCCAGGCATTATAATTGGTTCCGGCAAGCCAAAATATCTTAAACGCTTACCTTGCTCCTGCAAATACTGACTGATATCT
Organism: Phymatotrichopsis omnivora; assembly: GCA_016880775.1. Lineage (NCBI taxonomy): Eukaryota > Fungi > Ascomycota > Pezizomycetes > Pezizales > Rhizinaceae > Phymatotrichopsis > Phymatotrichopsis omnivora. The sequence goes on along the minus strand of JABYPW010002400.1, from coordinate 4,442 downwards.
GCAAGAGCCCTACTCACTTCATGATCCCCCTTGTCGGGATACCGAATATGGTAATCCAAAATCATATTCTCCTGAAACATTTCAAACATTTCAACGGCAGGGGCTCCACCTAAAATAATATCAACAAATTACCACCTCTCTTCTTGGGGATTAACGGGGAACAGCATAACCTACCGACTCTCGAGGCTCAACATATTATGAAATAGCAAGCTGCAAAGTGAAGAATCCTAGCTGTATATTAGTGAATCCAACTTATGAATATACTCAACAAATAGAACGACTTACCAAAGTAACTTGAAAAATGAAAAACTGGAAGCCCCCCAAAAATGTCTTGAAGCAAAAAATCACTGCTGTAAATATTAGTAACTACTTTTTCATCATAGTTTTAGAATAGATTACCGGACTACTAAAAAAAAAGTTCCTAGAGTAAACGTAAGTGGCTGCCTCTTCTTAAATATTACCAAGAAACAGTATCACTTATCTATTCTCGAGACTCAATAAACCTTTAAAATGTAACCTGCAAACTGAAAAATCCTTACTGTACATTAGTGAATACTACTTCTCAATATGTTTAACAAATAGAATGACTTACCAACCTGACCTGAAAGGGGGGGGAAAAAAAAAACAAAAAAAAGGAAGCCCCAAAATAATGTTGTAGAACAGAAAAATCGCTGCTGTAAATATTAGTAACTGCCTTTCATAGTGATTTGGAAAACAGAATAGATTACCAGACTACCAAGAAAAAGACCCTACAAATGTCAGTGGCTACCTCTTCTTAAAGATTACCAAGAGGCAGTATAACTTACCAACTCTCGCACTACAAAGTACCCCTCAAACCAAAAACCCTTACCGTACGTTAGTGAATACCACTTCCCAGTATGTTCAACGAACAGAATAACTTACCAAAATGACCTAGAAGAAAAGGAAAACTGGAAACAACGCAAAAAAGTGTTATCGTAAGCGGAAAAATCCTTACCGGAAATTAATATTAGTAACTACCTTCTCATAACGGTTTCAAAAATAGAATAACTTACTGGAATACTGAAAAAAATTTCCTATTATAATCGTCAGCAGTTGCTTCTTATTACTATTCTCTTCTGCAATGAAGGGGTGGTTGGCCGGACTTAAAAGAAATAGGAAAAATTGCTACTATAAATATCAGTAACTAGTTTCTCTCAATATTCTTCGACAAACAGATAAACCGACCAGATCAGTAGAAAAACAACTTGGGGCACCTAAAGCCCTCAAGAAACAGGATTTTTTTTCCCCCTCTATCGTGAGAAATATTGCCAATAGCCGCTTATCCTTAACATGCTTACATGAATAGATGAGCATTAACCTACCTCGTTCATAAAAAAAGAGAAAAAGAGAGAAAAAAATCACACAACGTCTCAAACAAGAAGAATGAGGATGAGAAGGCGTAGAGAAAGCCAGTCAGCGTCGACCAGGTGGTGGGCCAGCGTTCCGAGTTTGCTGCGCTTTTGCTTTAGATATCATTATGATATCATATTACATACTAGGCAATGATACATACACGTTACCCACCCACCAATCTTCTGTTTTTTAGTTGACAATAAGCTTTTACATATTAGGCGATGATACAAAGCCATTACCCACTCACAGATCTTTTATTTGTTGGTTAATAATAAGACATAGGTCACCTTCGGCTCCCGCCTAATTCAGTAACCCATAAGAGGTTTAATTGTATAATAAATATATTCTCGTAGAAAGCGGGGGAAAAAAAAAAAAAACGTAACACTAAAAAGACAAAAACACTACTGTAAAAGTTCTCGATAAACAAGGTTGCGAGTTGAATTCTCCACCTCTCGCATCAAAGTAATTCCATGTTCTCAGTGCTTTATCCGCGACAGCGCTGTGTAAAGCTGGCCATGAGTGAAGATGGGCTGCCGGAGGTGAATCCCAACCCGATCCAAAGTCAAACCTTCAGCGCTGTGAATCGTAGATGCGTAAGCCAATCGTAAAGGAAATTGCCTGCGGTGAAAATACATCCGCTTCCTCTTTATGACCTACACCACCATGCCCACTTATCAGCCATACCTTGATTAACCATCTACCTACATTCAATACCATTACCTGTGCATTCTTCACCAAAAACCAATTGACGGAAAAGTTACGCATGATTGTACACACAGAGCTGACTTTCAGCTGCAGTTGGTGAGGGGGCAACCCAGGAGGTTTCATCACGTTCAGGATATCCTAGGAAGCCATAGGGTGATCGATAATCTCTTGATCATTCTCCTGAATGCTATCCGCACTGTATCAATCAAATGTTTCTCCAGGTAGGCGACGTAATAAAAGGTCGTTAAAATGGTCAACATTGGCATTGATTGTGGACAGGATTTAATGGGCCAAACAGCATTCTGGGATTCGTAAAACATTGTCAGGGAAAACGATCTAGATTATCCTGTCAATATCCGTCATTCTCTCTAACAGGCGCAATACAACAGTATCACTTAACCCATCGCCAATATCGTCAACAAAAAACGTCGGAGGTCCAAACTCGCGAGCTAATGTTAAACCGTCATGTATCTGATCACGGCACCACTTGGGGGGGCCGAAAAATGAGGTAGGAAGATACACGTTCTCCGTAGGCCCTAAATAGTCATCTCCCATTGCTTCTGCCTCCTCTCGTCATAGCCTTGCCTGATTTCGGCGTATATAGTCAAGTCGTGCTCCCTCAACTCGGCAAAACATATCAACCAAATACTCGGAAGCTACCCGACCAAAAATAGAAAACCGCTCCTCCGGCAAAAAGTATCCTCTATACCACCAAATTTGTGATTGCGCATGTTCCGGGCACCACTCTAATGTTCCGTGTGGAAACAGAATCAGATATTGCAGTGGCTCGTACCGTGGACTCATCGTGGTGATAAGAACAGGACCTAATCCGTGACGTTTCCGGAAATACACTGTGCGTGGCTGGATCTGGCTGGTGTTGTTGACGTAGAGTATCGCACCAATCTCATTATCGGCAATATTTTCTTGCAAGACAATAGCGACGTCTTCATGTGGTTCATCTCAGAGAGTCCGAAGTGCAGTCATGTACGGACTGATATGTAATAAAGCTGCTCGTGCGGAATTATTCCACTCTTACGGAAGATGGTAACAATCACCAACTTCTGGTCGGGCCTCCTCCGCATCGTACAAATACCAATGAAGGCTATGGTTTTGCTGAGCCCCTGGCAATAGGCAACGGTATACTCGGCCCTGAGCTACCACGGTCGATGGTGCTGGTAGGTTTGCAAATCCCTGTGTACATCTAATCGCCGAGAAACAAAATAAATTATTTAGCTTCTGAGACAAACTTGAGATTTGCGGATGCATAACAAAGGCATTAAACTCCAGTGGGAGAGGAGGAAGTGGTGGAGTGATGTATTTCCCACCGTTGCAACCAAATGCTAAGCGTTCGAAATTCAGTAGACGGGCACCACAGTAACGACAACAAACATTTTTCCAATAAACAGTTCGTTGTCGAATTGGACGTAGGATCCATGGTGATACATAAACGCTGTCGTTGTCTGGGACCTTGGCGAGGGTTCGATCTATGCATATCAATGGATCGACGGGCATGCTTATTGATTGATCGAATTAACAGCAATTCGCCATACCAAAGTATTGTACAAACTACCATACCTTCCCGACTGATGCTAAGCAGATCGTATCTATACTGTTATGCAAGATGAAAATGTTTTCCGAATCTGTTACAATCCATTAGTTGCCACTCACAACACAAAGCTACTGATTAAGATCGTCAATTGTAGACTCATATTTTGCTGCCCCACACTCACCTCCAACAGCACGTTACGTAGATACGAAAGCAAAGATACCATCAAGCAAGAACGAAGGTAGTCGCTTGTAGGGCACATAATACCGGATGGTGCGTATAGGAGTACTTAGTACACACTGCGTTGAATTTAGTCGATTGCATCGCGTGCAGAAAATGACGTATAAAAATACGTCTTGCTATCGAGACCCACCTATGGAGTCCTGTGCGACAATCTCTGTGGCCCATGTCTACCAAAACCCAAATAGGATTAACCACCAAATATAGCAAATCCTATTGGCCACATCAATATGTCTCCGGAGAAAGAGAAGAAGGGGCTCGACAACCGAGCCTTACGAAAGAAGAAAATAGATATGTCGCACAGTTCATTTGAGACAAAAACTAATGTACGTAATTTAGCCCATGAACATACATGTGCATAGTCATAGCGTAGATTAGCGCTTTTGTCGAGGTCCTTCTCTCTTGTTCTCAAGAGCAGGGTCTGGAAATTCGAGACTAATGGGACGGTATGGAAATAGCATTGTGCGTCGGTGGAGGTTGGATGGCATGTACATCTCGGGGTGCTCTACGCTACCACTGTCGCAGAAAATTCCTTGCCTCGCTACAGCTGTTAAGCGTTTCCCCATACCCATCTTGA